>JASAOE010000715.1:0-25000 GCA_029964075.1 Patiria pectinifera
AACCCCTTATTCAGTCCATTTCCTAATCACATGGCCATGGCCTGAACTAACACATATGGAAGTCAGTGGCTAGCGGCTGCAGCCACTTTGCATAGACTCGTGCGTTACTGTCAGCCATAGCCAAGTGGTTTAGACACGGCCATAAGTAGATTTTATAAATGATAAACAGCGTGCATTAAATAGCAAAGTTCAAATGTTGGGATAGGTTTATAGGTTATAGAGCCCCCTCTGTTGTTTAGGTACGGAGGCCACAATTGTTTATAAAAAACTATATCCATATTCATTCGGCCAATTCACAGCTTTTCCCACCTCTAACTTACTAGCGAGTACAAGTTTCAGAAATACTTTGTGCTCTATACTGTCCAGTTATTGTAGAAATGAAAGATTAATATCTTACGTTAGGCCCCTCTTTCTTGTAGTGTCGACTCACACGTGGACATAACTTTCTAGATCAGCCTTGAACGTAGAAACTGTAGAATATCTTAATAAAATCTTGCGAGGTGTGTCAAATGTTTGGAGATAGAGCTTTAAATAACAAGTTTAAATAACTAATCAATTTACTGAACAAATTGTTGACAGATGTGTTTTGACTAATCTAGCCGCTGTTAAAGGAAAGTATAGGCCTACTGGTATGCGATGGGCTGTCGGCTGAACTCTGTCTAGATTGTCTAATTCTGAAAGCAAATATTTTTCCTTCCTCTTGTGTCTTAATGGTGCTTATGAAAATACTGTACATGGCGTAGCTGTTCAAAAATGTAGATGGGTTGAATAAGTGTGTAAAAGTAACCACTGATCACTGCCTTTTTGGGGTTTTTTTCCAGGTGTGATTTTTTAGCGTTCAGAGAGCATTCATTATGCTTGTCCAGTTGTGGTCCTGGGCAAGTCACTTTACTCCAATTTTTTTACCCTGAATACTCCTGGTGTGTGCAGGAATGTCTCTTAGCTCATGACCACACGTTGTGAAGCAGAGCTGAATGTTTTTACTCAAGTTCTAACTCATGAGTTGGTGGTTTGGTGAACACAAGGAATGTCCACATAATTGGACTGCAGCGTTTATATGAATGATTGTCCCAGATAACTTTGTGATATTAATATTGTGTGACATTATTAATAATAATAACCTTGCGTTCTGAAGACTCAGTGTGTTCCCTGAACCTAACCTTCTGAAATCCTTCAAAACCCAGTTGGAATTTTTGTAGGATTTTCTAGGATTTCTAGAAATCCTTCAAAACCCAGTTGGAAATTTTGAAGGACTTTCTAGGATTTCTAGAAATCCTTCAAAACCCAGTTGGAATTTTTGAAGGACTTTCTAGGATTTCTAGAAATCCTTCAAAACCCAGTTGGACTAATGATTTTTGAAGGATTTTCTAGGATTTCTAGAAATCCTTCAAAACCCAGTTGGACATTTTGAAGGATTTTCTAGAATTTCTAGAAATCCTTCAAAACCCACTTGGCAATTTTGAAGGATTTTCTAGGATTGTGAAAGGTGTTTACATGGAACTCAATGTCCCTGGAAAGTTTAAGTACAAATACATGTAAGTACCGTGCAGGATTTAGTAAAGCTGCAAATGTAGGTAGGATTGTCATTGATAAGTTTCTGCTGTGGGAGCTTTGGTTGTACATAGATTACCTTTTAGAGATTCTATTAATTATGTACCACTCACGAATGTGTAGTAAATAACTTGAATGTTTCGAATGCAGTTGCAAATTGACTTCTTAATGCAAAAGTCTGATTAGGTTTGTAAAAAAAGGGATTGTTACTGGAATATTGCTTCAAATGCTATAGTATTATATTAAAGATCTAAACTGTAGAGATTTATCTTTTGTATGTAGTTTAAATAATGCGCAAAATACTCAAGTAAGTATATAGTCTTTCCTTCTAAAGCAATATAACTGTTCGTTTATTTTGTGTGTACTGTTTGTGTTTTGTAGGCTTCCTGGTTGAATTTCTTTTTAAACTCACAAATCAGATTTGTTTATTTTGTAAATGGACAGATCACTGCATTATTTTATTTATCTGGGCATAAAAAATGTAATTGTTTATTTGTTTAAAGCATTTTATAATGTGAAAAATATCTGAACACAAGTCCAGAATATGGAATCTGATGACAAAGATTTACTGCCATTTTTTTTTACCAAAGACAATTTCCCTCTGAGGAAATTTCACAACCAAAATTCTAAATATTTTGATTTGTTTATTAATTTTATAAAACTCCAAGAGGTTCAAGTTTTTTTGTCATCTGTGAAATATGAATATTCAGATTTTTGTGTTCTGATTTGGAGGCACAAACAGTCATGAATTGAAAGAAAAATGAGGTATATGCACTGCAAGATTTAAACAGTAAACATTTCTGTCACACACATTATGCTGCACTTAGTTTCGTACGATTTTATTTTGGGTCAAAAATGGTTTTGGGAAACTAGCCATTAATGTTACAGGGCTTAAGTTTTGCATCAAATCTAAGAGTATCGAATTTTACAGAAAGATGAATACATATATATGGTAAAAATGAATTAGACGTATTCTTTTATAATTGATAGGTAGTTATAATTGTTTTAACTTTATTTGTAATCAGGGAAAGTAACTGGTAATATTTGGGTTTTTTTTTTGGAAAACACTGCATTAGGAATTTTTAATATATTTTATCTTCCAGGATTTTGTGTGATTCTTTTGCATGAACTGTGTGCTTCTTTTGGATGCAATGTACAGTCCTTTACACAAACTTCCTTACTTGTCAAACTCAAAAAGATTTGTTGTATTTTACACAATTTCGATTTGCAGTGCTCCCATGAAATAAAAATGTCCTGCAGTCTCCTATGATCAACTTGAATCCAGTGTTTGTTTAAACTGGCTATTGTTACAAAAGTACTTGTACTAAATCATCATCTTAACTTATTTATTGTACCTTAAAAAGCACAGTTTATCAAATATTATTTACCTGAGCTGATGAAAATTGCATTCCCATAAAATAATCACCCATCCACATGAAAAAGTGGCCTCAAATAGACATGTTGCATATCGGCCATCTCAGAGGGCGTCTTTTATTACTTTAATTCAGTAACAATGAATACACAAAAGGGTCACTCATGCATATCAATTAAAACAAAAGGCATTGCCCTCTAATATGGCTGCTACGCATACAGTCTGTTTCATCCACAACAAATTATTCCTAAAATAATTTATACGCCAATGCAAGAAAATTTTTCAAAACCTTACATCTTTTGTTGGTAAGTAATAGGTCCTTTGCAATTCAGTCATCTTTAAGGGGTGTTCTTTTTTTTCTCTCAAAGATGGCTGCTAACGCAAACAGTCTACAACTATTTCGTTTCCTCCTTTGTGGAGCTTTCTTGTATCAACTGGTCTCGGACTTCAGTTAGGATGTACCCAAGTAAATTGGACCCCCTCCACGTTTTCTTGGTCTTTGCTTTGGGATTGTTGGCCCCCATGCCAATCCCCCAGATAGTATCCCTGGGGCTGGCTTCAACCAGAATACTGCCCTCTGTTGACAGGAGCTGTTCCTTCAAGTCTGGGTTCTGGGAGAACTAGGGATAAAAGAAGGTATAAATTAGAGAACTTGTTGATTCCGTCGCATGATCATTCCGGATATGGCAATAAGCTTTGGCCAAGTTTGTTTTTGTGAATGTTTCTCAAAGCACTCGTGATAGAATTATAAATGAACAACCATGGTCACCTAAACACAGATGTGACCAAGTGTGCAAAACTTGTTTTCCAATAGGATTTTTTTTTTATTATAATCAAGTTGAGCTGCATGGATTTTTTGGGTTTTTTTTAGAAGAGTAAATATTCAAAAGTTGCAAAGACATTTGCACTAATGAGAAACTATTGTGCACTCTTAAAACAACCTTTCATATCAGATTATTGATTGGAAGAGGAAGAATTAAACAAATTTTTGATAAATAAGTTATTAGAAGGCCTCATACCTTAGCATAACTGCCCTTCTTGACAATTTTGCGTCTGTTTTCTTTCCAGACTTGCTCATCGAAATCCTTCACCTGACGTCCGAGTTTCTTGATTGCCTGAGGGTTGGTTTCTAACAGAATCTGATCAGCTATCGGGCCATCTCCAAATAATACTGTGAAATAAAATTAAATGAAAATCACTGAATAAAATGTGCTTATTCAATATGGGGGGGGGGAGGGAATCAAGGATCTTGGGTGTTTTTTTTCAAAGGGTTTTTAGTATAGAAAAGCCATTTTTGCCTTCACAAGGGGGTCCCTCCGCTCCTTGCACCCTTTGAGTTCTGCTAGTGTCTGTTTCAAATTAATTCAAACAACGTTTTGAAGTTATAAGTTGTCAAATTTTAAAAATAAGATCAAATTATGACACTATAAGTAAGCATACAAATGTAAAATTCCCTCACCCCCCCCCTCCTCCTAGAACTATGAGGCTCCACGTAGCTCATAGCCTCCTAGTTCTAGGAGTAACCCCCCCCCCCCCCTTAAAAAAGCGGGGCGGGAAAATACCCCATGACCCAGGCTATAGCATATAATGGAATACTTGTACTTGTAGTTTTAGCAATATGACCAAATTCAATGTAAACCTCCACGTACCTGCTTTCTGGTGCATCATGTACTGCTCTGCATGCACATAATTGGCGCCGTCTACGGTGAAATTTGAAGGATGGTGCTGGCTGAACGGCGAATTCTTGGTGTAGAAAAATGTGTATTTCTCTTTAATCTCGCCACCCAGTGTACCTTCCTCCCAGTGTGATACTGACGCTACCTCGCCACCCGTTGCACCACCAGATTGGGACGTCGTTTCACTTTGTTTCGAAGTCATTTTCGATTTCTTTTTCGACGACCCTGTTTTACTTGTCTCCGGTGTTGTTTTGTGTTTAGGCATGTCGAACACAATATTTTCTGAAGTCTTCAAAATGACAAATGTTGGAGAGTCTGGTTATATTTACCGGCAAAATTCCAATCAACATTGCCATTCGATTGTGCAATGGGAATTCCCTTTACGATTACATATTTCTATAAATAGATAATACGACGACCGTTTGGCGACTTAATTTAGCAAGTCATACAACAGTCACAGAATTCACGGTTGTAAACATAGATTTTTAACTGTTTTATGCATGTTTGTATTAAAATCATAAAACAGTCGTATATATTCAAGCGCTTCCGCCAACTTGCCTTGTACTTCCGGGGTTTCGAGGCACGTGATTGGCTAGTTGATGCAGTTTACCGCCAAACGCGAAATACAGAACATATGCATAGCAGAAGATTGCACGCATTTCTCCCACGATCTTTACCATAAATCGGGTTTATACCTTGAAGTTGGGGCCGTATCAGATGGTTCTTAGAGATTTAGACCTAAGGTTTTGATCGAAAGACGGTCTGTGATTTGTAAAATGATGTAAGTATACCATCGTTTTGTGACTTCACAAACAAATCAATGTGTGCATGTCGAGCGCAAAGTGAGTCCCCCGCGCAAGTTTGAACTTGCGCGCGCAAGTTTAAACCTGCGCGCACGCAAGTTTAAACTTGCGCGCTCATTTCATTCTTTTCTGCGCATTGCGCACGCAAGTTTAAACTTGCGCACTGCACTGAATTTTTAATAGCATCACTGAGCTTCGGACAACAATGCCTTAATGCCTTTTTAAACATTTGATTAAAAGTAATACATTTAATTAATTAATTAAATTAGTAATGCATTCATTAATTTTTTTCAAATTGCATTTTTTTGAAGTGTTCACAGCACTTATGTTGTTAGTAGTATTTTCTGAAAACATTAACAATATGAATTGTGTACCGTATATTAATTTATTAATTATTAAATTAGTTTTTTTTTTTAGTAAGTTTTTTTTTTTTTTAATTGAATAAACAATTGAAGGGATCATAATCATTCGTACACTTTCAAGCAATCGCGCTAGTGTGCTTAAGATTGCTTGCCCGTGATCCTCCCTCCCTGGCCCCCACGTACCAACAACAACTCTGATAAGCACTGCTAAATCTCAATGTTTTTTTTCATTGGTTAAATTAATTTTCCCCTTTTTTATTTTTTATTTATTCATTTATTCATTATTTTATTCATGTACTATTTGTTTTGGAAAAAGAAAAGGAAAATTTATCTAAGGTCCCACCTAAAAGAAGAAGGGGTTATGACGCTTGAAGTCGCAAGTGACAAAATGTTAAAATGGCGGCGGTGTGTGTTGGG
Organism: Patiria pectinifera; assembly: GCA_029964075.1. Lineage (NCBI taxonomy): Eukaryota > Metazoa > Echinodermata > Asteroidea > Valvatida > Asterinidae > Patiria > Patiria pectinifera. The sequence goes on from JASAOE010000715.1 coordinate 6,182, forward strand.
TGTCTGCCAGTTGTAAACTGCGCTTCGCAAGTTTAATATGGCGAAGGAGAACTAAACTTGAAACAATTGCACAACGGAACCGTGCACAACTTTGGCTTGCAAGTACAACATGGCTGAAGCTGTGCAGAGAAAGTATTTTGCAGTGCAGTGCAGTCACGTCACTACACTACTTTATAAGTAGATTTTGTACTTGTAATTATTATATGTAAATGTAAACTACACCTTGAATTTATTGATGGGCTTTTAATTTGTATATTATTGACTGTTCAGAATCTCAAATAAAACCCTTCCTTTCTTTAAATTATAGTTTAATTAAAATTGAGCATGTTGTCTGTTGAGTTAAGTTGAGGTTTGTGTTCCTTCCTCCATGAGTACAGGCATGACAGGTTTGCATATCGGTGTTGAGTTTGGATGTTTGGAATAGAGTTTTTTAAAGTTAACAATGGTTAATATTTTTAATAACTAAGCTGAGTGTCATGACGCGTTAAATAGTGTTGATCATTGATGGTCCATGTGAACATGGTGAAATTTGAAGGTTTGTTTGGGCCTAGTATATGAATTGATATATTTTTATACAATATTATATAATATGTGATTTGACATTAATATACCCACATCCCACCACATTCCCATTTCATATGATCAAAGTGTTCGAAACATGAACTTTTTATATATAGCATGATAAGTTTGTTTTATTAGGCCTATTTAAGAAATGCATTTGATTTTCTGCCCTCTTTATCCAGCAGGCGCAGAACAAGGTCTGGCACAGCTCCATCAGAATCCAGCAGAACAAATGAGTCTCAAACTTCCTCTAAAAGATCTAAGAGCGGTTCCCGTCAGTCACATGACTTCATCACCCCGACGTTCACGTGGGACATTCCCAAAGTCCATAAGCAGGGCATTTACAATGACCTCGGGGTGAAAGAAATAAACGTAGAGGGCGCTGTTGATGGGCAACAATTGATAGCAAACAAGGGAGCAAATAGCAAAAGAACAAAGAAACAGATAAAGGTGAGTGCATGTCATAGTAAAGGAACAATTGGGCCTAATAACAAATATTGTTTCTTGTCCAAACATTTTGAAAAAAGGAGGATGTGGACCTTTTTTTTTCTTTTTTTTTTACAAGGGACAGACGCAAGATGGCGGATGGTTTTTTTACAAAACATCCACCGCTTTCAAGCAATTTCTTTTCCAACACGACTGTTTTCTCAAAATTGCCATAGCATCACTTTTCTAAGCTTTTTAACCTCAAAATGGCAACCCACACTCATGTTGAAAACAAATATTAGGATACAAGATATTTCTGATGGTGATAATATCAGAAAATAAGGCATATTTCGATGCAAAAAAATTGAAAATTGGAAAGACAAAAAATTTCCGCAAATGAAAATTTCATGTGGCAGGAGTAAAGGAAGCTCCTTTTTTATGCTCAGCAGATGTCAGCTGGCAACCGGTCGGTGGTAAGCAAAACACAACACATGCCACAAATGGTTGTGTTACTTTATTAAATTTGGCCCTGGTCTCATCCAAAATAAAACTAGTAATTGTTTTTCTTTTCTTATCCCATTTTCCAGGATCCCAGTTCTGCTGAGGTTAAAGGTCACCTAGTCTCGCCCGATCAATTCAAGCCCGAGCAGCCTCATATCCACAACGGTCATTCCTGCAGCTGTAAAAAACAACTACAACTTGAAAAACCTTCAGGTACAATAGAGCCGTGCCAAATATACTGAAAAATAATATCCGAATATTCTATCATACACCGAACGTATGAAGAGCAGTTTACCAAAATCGAATATCACAAAAAATAGGGGCCATCTCCAGAAGATAATGAAAAGGTCCGTGATGTCAAATGACACAATTTTTGTTGACAGCCACTTTAAACGCTTGATTTAAGAGTTTCTGTGAAGAATATTAGCCTTAATTTGCATCTTTAAAATCTGTCAATTATTAGTCAGCTGTCTCAAAAACAATTCAGAATTTGCTAAAAATGGTAAATGCATTACAAAAACCTGCTTTATCCTGGTAGGAACTGAACTATGCCTTAATGCCATTTTTGTCATAAAATCATGATGTAATGCCCCTTGTCTCTCATTGGCTACACAGATCCTTTCTCCTGCCTGTCAGACGAGATCATGCTAGGTATCTTCCAGTGGTTGCCGATGACGACCCTCGCCCGCAGCGCAAGAGTTTGTAAACGCTGGAGTCATCTTGTGTAAGTTGAAGTAAAATTTAACAATCGTTTGATACCTAACCTTATTTCATAGTTGCTTTATAATGAGAAAATTTAGATTGGTGGTGTGTCATAATCCATTTTTCCTTGTTTCTTTTATAGATTTGATGACAGCCTTTGGAGACGGATTGATCTCTCCAGTAAGAGTTTTGCCTCTGGGATTCTGGGGCAAATTCTTCAGAGAGGCACTACAGCTGCCAAGCTATCCCGGTGCGCCATACAGGGACCAGTGTTTGATGATGTCGTCACAGAATCGCCACAGAAAGTCACAAGACTAACTTCAAAGGCAGCCAAACAGTAAAAATCTTGTTGTCATCAGCTTTCAAACATTAGTAAAGTTAAAATTCATCAAGATTTAGTCTTGTCAAGTTACAAATAAAATGTCAGTTTCATTTGACTCACCCTGTTGGGCTAGCAGCGCCAGTGTAAAATTGGGCCAATGTGAAATTTGGACTCTATGAGATATAGACTCCTCGGTTGTATTGCGCATGCCTAGTGAAGATAATTAGGGCACTGACGGGTCACTGGTTACAGTCTATATAAGGTAAAAGCGACCAGTTTTTATAGGAGTCCAAATTTCATATGACACCAGCCAACATTACCACCGCTAGGATCGCTTAAGTTTCCCTTCGCAGACAAGTTTTGGAACAAGTTTTTCTGATGGGTTTTTGGCTGCAAATTGCACCCTTGCTTTCTGTGATTGATTGGGCCTGCACTCCTATCTGTTTGTCCCAATCCGCAGAGGCCAAACATTTTGGGAAACAGTTAAGCACAGAAACCTAAGAATGAAATCTATTTGCTTAGCTGAAACCGGTTGCCAACCAAAATGTCATGTAATGTTTATTACATATGACTGGTTCCCAGCTGATCTTTACTTAGCAAAAAGATTTCTAGCAACATTTCCACAAAGCAATTCCATGACTATGTTAAGTGCTCAGGAAGGACGAATACTGCCGTGTAACTTATGAGACATACTTAATTTTTTTTTTTCCCCCAAAAAAGTTCGAAAAGCCAAGTTGAATTGTCATCGAAGCCTACCCTCCATCTGCAATACATCGATCTCACAGCAGCCGACACCAGACCAGAACAATTGGTGGAGATTCTGGACCGTTGCCCTGGCAACCAGATCAAGAAACTGAGTCTGGAGAGTTGCACCGTGAGCGATGACGTCATGAAGTTGGTTGCTAAGCATGGGCGGAGCCTAGAGGAACTCAACCTGTGTATGGTTAGTGGCCTTAAAGAGGCGGGGCTAAAAGCAGTGCTGAAGGACTGCACGAAGTAAGTCAAGTTTTTAAAAATGAGTAAAATAAACAGACATGAGATTTTTCAGAGTTTGTCTGAAATCGGACGATTTGAATCCGAGAGACAGACATCAGTGTAGAAAGAAATGCATCTTTTAGACCTTTCATCCAATTTTCAGCCTTTTTTGAAATTTACAATCACACCCCTGAATAAATCAACTTCCAATATTTGTTTTTTACTACTGTGAAAACAGGCAATTGAAACAAGAATATGTTACTCATCGTTAATTTAACTTTTACTTAAAATCTTTTTCTGTCTTGTTACTCACCCCAACATCCTCCAAAATCCACAAGATGGAGTTTGAAAGATCTAGGAAAGTAGAATGTGGCCACCATTTCTATGGGAGTTGAGGTCCCTACCAAGTTTGAGTGCAAAGAACCTGCAATTTGGTGGAATTTGGCAGTTCGGGAAGATTTGAAACTTAAAAACGTTTTTCTCCAGAGTTGTTAAGTGACTTACGATTCATCTTCCTTATTGTGTCATTTTTACCCACAGATTACAGTCGTTAAATATTGGCTGGGCCAACCTGTCCCGTAAAGAGATGGACGTCTTCGTGGAGTACGTGCCAAAGAGTCTGGAGAAACTCAACCTGAGTGGCTGCAGACAGATGCTAAGATCTGTGGGTAAGGAAGGGGACAGTCGCTGTGGTAGGCTACGGCTAGCAGTAACACACATGTCTATGGGAAGGGCTTAAGCCGCTGCTATAGGGGCATGTGTCATTGCAAGCCGTAGCCATGTTCTTTGGATGCAGCCTTACAGTCTTAGCCCCCAATACGACACCCAGATATAATGTCAGAGAACATCAAGCATTGTGTTGTCTGTATGACCTCTGATGTGGGGTCAACTTCATTGAAACATTTAATAGCACATTTGTAGGTACTGCATTCTGTGTTAACTTGCGTTTGGGAACTGGCCAATCAGATAACAGGGAAGGTATCATTGTTATGGTGCACAAAAACTGGTAAAACATCAGAAGCTGTCCTCATATACGATTGTTTGAGATCAGGTCTCCAGTCTACTTTATGGTTAAAAATTGGTGCACATTTTATCACCAGTAAGCTAAAAAATGGTGCAAACAATTTCAGAAAACCTGTACTGATCTCGTGAATATTTCTCTTCCTACATGTAGACATACTGATACTTATGCCTGTACAGAAATAGTTTCTTGAAGAGTCAGTTTTCATCAAATTCCAGCTCTAGTTGTAACGCTTTTTGTGTACGTAATGCATAAAGTGTTAACTAACTGGACATCTATAGCATTCATGGGAGAAAGATTTTTTAAATTCTTCAAACTTTTGGTTTTTTTTGTTCAGATGTTGTTTTACTGGCATGTAGATGCCCGACCATGAAGGAGTTGGACCTTAGCGACGCCACAGCGATCGATTTTGCAGCCATCGACAGCATCACGGAACAAATGACCCAACTACAGCATATTGCATTGAGTCGTTGCTACAGCATTCCCAGATTATCATTCGTGTGAGTATTTCTAATCAACAACTACCAAAATTATATCAGAAAAGGAAATCAATTCCTCTTTTTTCTGTTTTGAAAGAAGGAGAGTGTAGTTGGTGCAGTGATTTCCTCGCCATCCACCACTGTGGCCCGGGTTCGAATCCCACCCGGTCCAAAACAGGTTTTCCGTCTCTGTCATATTCTGTAGGTTTTCCCTGGAAGCTCATTTGATAGTTTTCTTTCAGACTCTAAAACTAAACATTTTCTAAACATTTGCTCTCTTTAGGTTACTGCAGCCTTGAGAACTACAGCGCCTATGCATTTTCAACAAAGTCTTGGTCATGTTGCCAAAAAAACAAAAACAATAGTGACTGATTTTGCATCAGAAGTTTCAAAAAAAAAATTTGTTTCGATCTCTCTCTGTAACAGGCAACTTGGCTCCCTGAAGCAGCTACGAGCGATTGATGTCTTCGGCCTGGTGCAGGAATCGGAGATGCTGGAGTCTATGAAGGAACTCCTTCCCGGAGTCAAGATCAACATCTATCTCTTCTCGGCCATCGCGAGACCAACGACCACCAAAAAACGCAGCAATATATGGGAAATTATGTGCTACGAGTGAGTTTTTCTTTCGAAAAGTTATCGACCACTTTCTTCCATCTCGAGTATTTGTCGTTTTGGATTTGAAAGCACAGATAGAAAAACTCTTGAAAAAGACTACTACAGTGCCTTATATCAGATTTTAAAGAGGTTATATTGTATGAAGTTATTCAGTCAATGAAGTGCGCCCTCTAATGATGGGCTTCAGTGTAGTCCATGGTGGGTCATGTTTACAACAGAATGGATCTGATAGAGGATGTGTATTATGGATCTCAATGAGGATTTGCCTGACAGGGTGATTGATATCACCTGCTAAAGGATGTGATCTAGTCCTTTCTGCTGCCGTCTGGTTCCCAGACAGTATATGTACAACTAAATGAGTGAACATTTCACATTATTAACAGTGCCTTTCACAGATATGCAGACATTTATTCCGAACTAAAAACTGGTGCCCGATTACATTTGGCTGATCTATGCATTCACTTTGCAAAATCAACAGGGAACTAATGTGAAGTAATATAATTTCTTTTTCAAAGAAAATATTTAAGTTTATGTCTCAATTGACCTATCGCCGTTTGCGAGTTGGCCACGCCCCTTAGATAACCCTATGGATTGTTTGTACACTAGGTTTTGTTTGTCTCAGATTTTGCGCGTTCTGCGTCCATTTGTATATCATGTAATTGGACAATATTTCACAAGCTGCGTTGACGCAATTCTAACGCGATTCTACCGCGATAGGTCAATTAATAACTCTCCTAAACCACAATATCAAATATTTCTTCTGGAACCAATTTTATTATTATAGCTCATTCTGATGTGATATTATTTTCCCCAAAATGTTCATCCAATGTTTCATCCAATTTTGTTTTTCATTTTATAACCTTTTATGCTTGCAACACAAATTGTATGTAGTACATTTTTAATACATTTAGCACACAACAGCGATACTTTTAAATTGTTACATATTGTGACTTCTTTCTAAGCAAACATTTAAGGCTATATGCATTATACATAAGCTTTCACAGTGCTGTAGTTTGTAATTCTATCAATACGTACCCCTGTTGGTGTTTGTTGCCCTAGTACTAAACCTCGCTTGCGGCAAGCCAGCAACTAATACCACCTTCAATTTACCAATTGATGTATCGTTCTTGTTTGTTACAACATCATAACAACTCATTTCAACTGTAAATAATTATCGAGTGTAATTGCTTTTTTATAAATCTCCTTTTTAACAAATTAAAGTTAACACTGTTCAAATTGTATGATCCTGCTTGTTTTCCGTGTTTCTTACAATCGTGAGTGAATATTATAATTAATGAATGTAAAAATGCAAATGTTTAATAGTAAATTGACTGAAACAGTACAGTACAATGCAAAACAGTACAATTTGCATGGTAAAGCTTTGGCGAATGGCATTCATTTGTTCAAGGCATTTTTTCTCCCAAAGCTGAACCAGTAAGGGACCATGTGAGTTTAATAGTTCAATTTTTTAATTTCTTTCTTATACTGAGCTTTTGGGAAAAACTTGGAAGTTGAACTGAAGAGAAAATTAAGGTTGGAGGGGTACAAAAAGAAAGTAAAGTAAAACAATTTCCAAAAAGTCAGACTTTTAACCTTGCTCAATCTTTCCAAAAGGGTTTTAAAGAATTTGTTTCTCTAAATACTTTCATGGATTCATTGAAAGATTGTTTTCCGGTAGTATTTCAGTTCTTTGATGCTTTCGGTGATGTCGTCCAAGGCTCGATGCGTCAATTTCTTTAGAGGGGCGTTTTTGAATTCGTCTGGGTACCAGCGTCTAAGTGAAAAAGCAAATTACAAAATGAAAGTGCTTCAGTCTTCTGAGAACTACTTGAAAGACTTTAAGCCTTTGTAATTTTGTTACTATCAGTAAGGATAATATATAAGCATCATTGACCGAGGAAAATAAATGAACCCTTCCTGCTTGTCAATCACAGTGCGCACTGACCAATTAGATTCTGACTTTTAATCAGGTGACCATAGTAGCCCAGTCAAAATCAGTCACAGGCACTGTGAGAAATGTTCACAAACCAAAAGTGGGCGGGGTTAAAACCAGATTTGGAACAGTCCATTGGAGGTTTACACCCAAAGTGGGTGGGGTTAAAACCAGATTTGGAACAGTCCATTGGAGCTGTATGCCCCAAAGTGGGTGCAGTTAAAACCAGATTTGGAACAGTCCATTGGAGGTTTACGCCCCAAAGTGGGTGAAGTTAAAACCAGATTTGGAAAAGTCCATTGGAGGTTTACGCCCCAACTATGGCATGGGTTCCAGTTGGGACAGTGCCAACAATAGTTGGGGCATACCTAACTATAGTTGGGATTCTCCCAACTGTAGTTTGGCAATGCCATAGTTGGCCAGTGTGCGTAAACAGAGGCATCATAGCTGGAAGACACATACCTGCAAAGTTCCTTGACAGTGCTGACATCCACGATCCTATAGTGCAAATGATCCATGAACTGAGGCATGTACTTAGCCAGGAACTCCTTGTCAACGTGAACAGTGTTGCCTGCCAAAGGGCTGATTTTAGGCAGTGTGTGCTTGCGAATGAAGGCCAGCATCTCGTACTCGGCTTGCTGAATAGAGACCTGAAATTGAATTTACAAAGACTTATTTATTTTCTGCGCAACAGGTGCAAGATTTTGCCACACTATAAAACACACAAAGACGATTATGTTTACCATTGTTACAGAAAATATAACAAATTTCAGAACACTAATATTTCAACTAGGATTTTCTACCCAATATCTGCGGAGTTTCACTTCAATACAAGATTTTTTTGGGGGGGGGGGATACTCACATTTTATAAATTTTAATATTTCTTAAAAGATACAAATAATATGTTTAAAAACTAATTAGAAAGAAAGAAACTGAACATTTGTTGAACATGTTACCTTGCTGGCTCTTACTGCATCAACTAGGCCAGATTTGGTATGATGTTCGACACACCATTCATTCATAGCTTTTAAAGTCGCTTCTGGCTGGTGTATGATGAGATTAGGAGCCTACAAAGAAAGAAATGTAAACAAGAACTGAATTTTAACACAAATCTCTCAGTTCAGATGTAATCGGAGATCGAGAACATTTGGAAAGAGTTCCATACCTGGACATCACTTGACATCCTGTGCACAAACCCTATGAAATCAGTCTGAAAAATTCCAAGTGTTTTCACAGTAAAATGCTCCAATATTTGGGAAAGATTTCCATATACGAAGTTCACTCAACACCCTGTGTACAAACCCTATGAGATTGGACTGAAAAATTCTAAGTGTTTTCTAAGAAAATGCTTGTATTTTCTCACTGCTCAAATTGACTTTGATGACATGAAATTGCTATCTGGGGGCTTGTTAGTCAATAGAGAGGAAAATTAGTGAACTTCGTATATGGAAATCTTTCCAATATTTGCCCTGCTACATTTGACTTTTTAAAGACATGTTATCGCTTTCTGATGGATGATAGGTCACTGCAGGAAAAATTTAGTGATGTCCATGTTACTTGTATGGAATTCTTCCCTTATATTTGTTGACATTTTGCACTTGTTTTACGGGGATTTTTTTCAGGAAGTTAAATCAAGGGTAAGCTTCCATTCAACAAAATCTGTCCAGGAAGAAAATATTGCGTCAAAATATAAATCTTTAATTTTCTGGGAAATATTTGATACGTACGTGCTATCCACTTTTCAAAACAATATAATTTAATTACACTGGACAAGTGTATGACTATTTATTGCCTAATATTAATGACTCATTCATTATAATAAATTATAAACAATTACAACTACAAGATTTTGGGTTTTATGTCAGATTCAAAACAGACATAGCCAAGAAATCCTAAGTTTGCAATCCAAATTGGACTTAAAAAGGAAAGTAAAATCCACATTAATATGAAGAATCGCACTTCGGCTACAACGTTGAGGTCGCTGTCAGTCACAAGGCAAGCCATCTCCAATATGTGACAAGTCTCCAGGTCCAAACCGGTCATCTCAAGATCGACCCAAACCAGTCGCTTTTTCATATCATTCGTCCGATCAAGAGCCATTCCGTTGGTCCCGCCGTCGCACAAGTGTCTCCTCCCTGCTTCTGTTAGGAAACCCTTCGCTATAGATCTTTGGTACACATTTCTGAGGGTAGGAAAGTAAGGGGAAAAGTGCGAGATTGCTGTTTTGAACATGACATGTGGAGGAGTCTGGTTTCCAAATTTTAAATACACATACGCTGATAATTTTATTAAGAGTAAACGGGACCAGACTACATGTGTTTTCCATGTTGACCTTCGACCTCGCATTTGATGATGGTGTGCAAAAAAAAATTAGAACAATTCTGGCAAATCTTTTCTTTCATCATTCAGAAGACAGGTTTAATCAGGGTTTGTTAATAATTTGAACTTTGAATCACATTTTTTCAAATACTTTTTGAAATTTTGAACTTGATTTTAATCATTTTATTCTCTTTTCACGAAATATAACCGAAACATCTAAGACAAGTTTATTGTTCATTGTTGCCATCTATACGTAAGCTTTACGTGGTAATGAATATTCATTTTCCAATACTGCGCATATGTTGCATCGCGGCCAGGCAAGTCGTGACGAGAAACGAAACAGATTTCAATCATTTTTCATCCGAATTAGGAGGTAATTATACATTTTTCATTTAATTATCAAAGTCTATTTAATTTTACATGTTGCTGGGCAATTTGTTGCAAGTACAGCGTATTTTTTACCCTTCTGTTCTCGCAGAAACTTGTGTCGAAATTTTATTATTATTGAATGTTCGGAGCTGGCCGGCCGGTTCCACGTCATTAATTGTCAAGCTATCTCGTCAATGTTTATTTTCTGCTAAACTGTGAACAGTCATTCAACTCATTGTCAATTAAATCTGGGGAAAATAGTGATCTTTGCAAAGAATACACTTTTGTTGGAATCCTGATTCAATTTTCCTATGATTTTTTATTTTATTTGAGATTAACTCTGCATTGAAATGAACACCCACATTTTTGGCTTCCACAGTGTCACAGTGAGTTCCAGTTTCGAGTCATTTCCAAGACCCTAACCCCCCCAAAAAAGGCCCCGCCCCTTTTCCTAAAATGTGCACCCTTGGCTTCATAGTCTATTATTTGAAGCATTTGAATGTGACCTGGTTAAAAATGCAAATGTTTAAAGGTGATTTTTCATGCCAATGTTCCTCGGACTGCCTTTTTTCCCTACCTATTGCGTCAGTGAGGATGACGTTAAAAGAGGATTCAAAGCCAAAAGGCACATTCCTCAATCTTAATGATCCTTTTTAAGTCACAGTAAGCTCGATCATGATATCTTTAGTAACGGGATCCTGCTGTTGACATTTCTTTTTCTTCTTTATTGAAGAACTTGTTTACAAATTAAACTTATGAGAATTGGTTGTTATATGTTAGTGGTTTTTAACCAAGTTCACTCCTTTCTATTTGTCCTGCAGTTTTTTTCCTTCAACTAGCCGCTGATGGACCGTTGACTCTTTGATTGCTTGATGCTTTGATTCGTTGCCTGCCCAACCTGATCCTGCAGTCTGCCAAAAAATCTTCAGCTTTCACGATCGCCAAGCACGATGTTGACCATGGTTGATCATCCGCTGAAGTTTGGCTCCTAGTTCTTCTGCAGGGCGACACTTTCTGCCCATGTTCTACACTACTGTTACTGCAGAAATCCTGTCCTATTATGTGATGTAAACCATATTGGTTTTCAAAATACCAAGGATTTCTTGAGGAGATTTGTAAGTCACTGACACAAGCCATCAGACCACCATGAGTGTCGGGCCCCTCATTGGCGAGATCGCCTGTGTCTTTCTGCTCTCTGTCTACCTGCTCCACAAGTACGGAGACTGGCGCAAGCAACATGTCTTGGTTACCGTGACGACGTTCGTCTCGTGGTATTTCTCCTTCATCATCATCTTTATGATCCCTCTCGATGTCACCTCGGTTGGTATCATTGTTTTTCTATCCCTCAATCTGTTAAATATTTGCTAATGTGCTCTCTAGCATGGTAAAGTCCCAATTAGACCATTGGCCCAACTATAGTTATGGAACACTTAGTTGGGATAGTCCCATCTTAAGTTGGGACCTGTGGTCTAGTTGGGACATAACATTGGCATCACAATCTGTTGCTTTTTGTGGTACAAAAAATTGTACGTGTATGTTACATCATAGGCCTGACCTAGTCCGAAAATTTGGGACTCTCAATACTGTGTATGAGAGTCCCAAAACTTAAGGTATTGAAAACATGCAAAACAAGAAAATAGACTGGCACCTAAAACAACCAGTCCAGCACAGCTTCAGTACTGCATCAATCAACCATGCCAAAAGAATTTAAGAAACATGTGGCATGAAGCGGGAACTAGTCTCAATTTACTACACATTTCTCCATAGTCAAGCCACCAGACTATTGACACTGAATGAAGAGGTCAGTCTTTTCAAATACATGTTGTTGGAACATGGTTGGACATGTACCAGTCTAGTATTTAGCCCAATTTTGAAATCAGTTGACTTCCCTCTCATGTGTAAAATACTGAAGAAATATCTTCTTTAAAAATTGAATTTAGTCTGCAAACTTGGTAGGTGAAATACTGAGGACATTTTCTTTGCCCCAGTGGAATTTTTGGAGAAATTTGCTGGCTAAACTGTGAGTAAAGTGGGCCTGATTTAGTTTTGCACGTTTCAGAGCACTCCAGAGCCCTGTCTGGGCCTGACCTAGACTGGGACCTTGACTGCAGAAAAACATGCAAAAGAAATTCAGGCCAACTTGACTCACTCTTCACCTGACAAAATTCTCCAAAATGTTCATGAGGCCAAGACAAAACCCTCAGTATTTCACCAGCCAAGTTTGAGGTTTCAATTAATTTTTTTAAAGGAGACTTTTCTTCAATATTTTACACCTGGGAGTGAAGCCAAGTGATTTCAATATGAAACTTAGACTAGACTGCTACATGTCAAACTTTTTGAACAGATTGACCCTTCAGTAGTCTAGTGGCAGGCTATGGAGAGATGTGTAGAAATAGAGACTAGGTACCAGATGTTTCTTTTGACACAGTTGGTTGATGCAGTACTAAAGGGTTGTTGGACTGGTTGTTTCGTGTGCCAGTCTATTTTCTTGTATTGCATGTTTTTTATACCTTAACATTTGGGACTCTCATACACAGTATCGAGAGTCCCAAATTTCGGACTTAGCCTAACAATTTGAAGACCTGTTTTACCTTTTGAAACAATTCATGACTTTTTTCCATTTGTCTGCAAAATTGGACATGTTATTTCCAGGGTTTTTTCCCCATAAAACTTTTTTTAAGTTAATGAAGATTTATTAAAATTATAATCATTTTATTATTTGAAAATTTGTGCTATAACGTCTTTACATAATAATTAAAAAAAATAATTGTGTAACCAGGCCTTAAAGGGAATATACAACATTTGCAAACATCGAAAAATAAAACTACCAAGTTTTTACGAAATACCTTACTAGGATGTTGGTAAATGACAGTCTAAAGCATCCTGTAAAATTATGGCACCTGGTGTGAAGTCATTTTCAAGAAAATGGTATTTTTGTATACATTTCCAACGGTGGTCGGCCGACCACCGTTGGAAAAACCTAACTATTTTTCAACTACTGCTCCAACTTTACACTTTTTTCAGTCCAAATTTTGTTTGCTATTGGTTACATGTTCATGAACGGGTGCAGGCCAGCTAGACTGGTTCCCTTACCTTACAATTTTCCGGCATCTGTAAATTGATCCATTTCATCTTTAGTGGAGTCAAGGAACCAGACTACTTGAACATTTTTGTTTTGGTTTTTCCAGCATTTTCGAACACAAAACTTCAAACATGTCAGCATGGTCAGTGTAACAATATTTGATCTATTATACTAACCCCTCAAATAGTTCATTTCTGAAAGTTACAGCAAAAGCCAATGATGTACATTCCCTTTAACAAACCACTTCACTTGACATATCACTATTCAAAAAATAAGTTTGGAGCTAGGTGATTAAAATTGCCCCATTTCAAAATTTGATTGAAGTTCTATTAGAAAAAAACACAAATTATGAAAATATAAATGTGTCGCATTGGGTTAAGTCTGAACCAGCTATAATAAATTGAATTTCAAGAAGACAGCAATGCTAAATGTGTACTAGATGCATGCAAAGTGTTCTAGCCAGCAATCCCAGCTGCTGAGACTGTTTAATGAATGCCCCGAGGGGGGGAGGGGGGGGACACTGACGTTGTGGAACGGTAAACAACTCACCAAGCTCCCCGGACATGATTAGGGGAATAAATTGTGCATTGTAAACATGAATAAGTGACTGGACTGCCCCAGGCACACGTGATGCGAATGCAGAATATTTTTTAATGCACAGAAAATTAAGCTCAGCCAAACCTTAAAAGAATCAAACACTACTTACTGTTATAATTTTGAATTGATTTAAAAAAAATATTTACAGGAATCTGGAGGTTTGAAAGAATTTTTTTTCTGCAACTAAAGACTGGTTCATTAAGTTTCTGAAATAATTATTGTATCTTGGCCATACATGTCCTCTAAAAAAAAACCCAAAGATTCCATCTGGAACAAATATGGAACGCATGGAGGTTAATTTATAGTGGTCGTTTTCTGGAAGAATTTCTTTCATCAAATGAAGACTGGTTTGTTTAGCTTGATTCGGGTTTCTAAAATAAATTAATGTAAAAGTTATGTTTGCCAAATTCTTCGGAACAAACTCCGTCTAGAACAAATAATGAACAAATGGAGGTTGATTTATTCTTGGAGACGAAATGTTGTTCACAAATAATTTGTCTTCGATTTTTAATTCATTAGATTATCACCATTCGTGTCCTGCACTTTCCCGCACCACAAAAATCAACAGACTTAAATTAAAACCACTAGAAAATCAAAATGTTATCCCTCATATGGATGTACATGTACTACTCATATACAAACTCAATATATTGTTTGACCTTTTACATGTATATGCAGACAGCAAACGCACTTTTTTTTTATAATGCCACAGCCTGAGGAAAAATTGCCATTCTCGCAAATCTGTCTCCTGCAAGACATTTGGTATTGCTCAACCAAGCATACACGTCTGAAAGTCTCTGAATAATGTCTGCCCATTTTCCTTCATCTAACCGTCAGTGTCTGTGGGTTTATGAATCCCCACAGCGATGTAAGAGTACTTAGGATTGTAGACTGTCAAGTGGCAGATTTGACATCTTCAACGAGAAAATGTCGGAAAGAAATGAAGACTTGATGTCGTCTTGTGGTCAGACTTGTAGGAATAATGTATGAGGAACTGAGTTATGATATGAACATTTAAAACAAATTTAAATAAAGAGGGTTTTAATAGTTCCTCTCTTCTGAAATATTAATCCAAAATTATTGTCAGCGATCTTTAATTACAAAACAGGTGTCATGCAGTTTTCTGTAAGGCTTCTTAATTAAGGGAATATACAGAATTCCTTAACACCCCGTATGGTTCTCGTAATTTCATATACTCGTGCAGATTCTGATTTACATAATACATGTACCAATGTACATGTACATTAACCATGCAGCATGTACGTTATATTCCCTGGTACACATGCATATTGGTGCAGTGTGTAAATTGAAACATTCTTACAGGTGTCTAATAAGTCTTTGCAATTGAAAACATTGTTGAAATTTAGAACGCAGATTTAATATAAATAATCTCACAGTATACATGTATTATCAATTAACATAATTGGCATAAATTATGCACAATTTATTCTATTTCATGCATTAACGATCTGCAATATAAGGAAACATCTACAGACATATATGAATTGTATAAGAAAATAACACTTTACTATTTTTCCCCTTATAAATGGATGAATGTAATTTTTTATATCTGCAGACATTTTACAAGCAGTGTATTGATGAACACACACGCAAACCACTGACCACATTCCAAACAACGACCGTAAGCACAGATGCGTTGTCGCACTCTGTGAACGCGACGGCAGCCGCGGTAGTGAACGCCACCAAGAGTCTGCCTGTAAGGAACGCCACAGCCTCACGTACCATACGCGAGGCTCAGAGTGAGGTGCCTTGCGAGAAACCGTGGAGTTATATTCCAGAGAACATCTTACCCGATATCTGGCTGATCGTCTATTGGACGACCTTCATTCTGACATGGTGAGTTTGTGGAAAAAAATTGCCACAGTTCAGTTGAAAAGCTTGTGTATTGATTTGGGATTGGAGGACTTGTGATGGACTTGCTAAAATTTTACAAAGGTTTATTACTGTAGTTTTTATCGTGATTTCTGAAGTTTACTAAGAAATCTTCAAGAAGTGTCATTCCCAAAGTTTCATCTAGTTGAATTTTACTCATATTTTCTTCTTTTTTTCAGGATCATCATGCCGCTTATGAAGTCCTACGCTAACGCCGGCGACTTCACCATAAGCGGTAAGCTCAAGTCGGCTATCATACAGAATGCCATTTGGTACGGCAGTTACCTGCTTATCTTCGGTGTGCTACTGATTTACGTCGCCGCTAACCCAAACTTGCAGCTGGATGGGTAAGTGTTCTTCAACCAAATCATCAGGCTCAGCCATTGCAGAACCTTACCTTGATATGGACAAATATGGCTACAACAATGGAAAGGCATACCTGAGATGGCGCAAGGCTTTTGTGCCACTTACTTTGATACTTGCCAAGAATGTGCTGTTGAGTCCTAGGGACCTTGGGGGTATTTCAATATTTGATTGTTTTTCCCCCTGAAAAGCACTGTACAGGGTGAGAAAAAAAAAAAACCGAAACCCAAATGTTGGGACCATTGTTATAAGGAAGTTCTGCATGAAGTGTTTTTAAAATCGAGGATATGAAAGCATAAGCTTTCTTTTAGTACAAGAATCATTCAAATCACTTATGTACTTTTCAAGTTACGGAATTTTAAACACAACCACCGTTTTAAGGTTCTGTCCACGGATTACATAAAAGTTCAGTGTTCTTTCAGCAAAACGAAAAGAAATCACATAGGGATGTGTGTGAATTGTTTTCGTTTTGCTGAAAGAATGCACACTTTTTTTTTTGTGATCCGTGGACACAACAGGACAGGTGGTTGTGTTTAAAATTCCGTTACTCCAAAAGTACATGAGTGATTTGAATGATTCTTGTACTAAAAGAACGCCTATGAATTGGGCTTTCATATCCTAGATTTTGAAAGTGCTACATGCAGAACTTCAATAAAACAATAGTCCTGACATTTGGGTTTCATTTTATTTGACTCAGTATATTCAGTATACCCCAGTATATTCAGAACAGTTGAGAACTTCCGAGAAAAAAACAACATGCTTGCTTGTTTGGGACTCGAGCCCATAACCCCAGCTTACAAGTGTAGATGTATGTCTTACCACTCCATCACAAAGCTTTCTTAGGTTGGCTAGCTGGTTCGAATCTCTCCATTACATTACACAGTTCACAGATGTATTGCCCATGCTATTTCAACATCGAACGAAAAATCCGCCATCATTTACTTTTTGAATTATTTCTCTACAGAATTTGATTTTTTCGTCCCGCCAGAGAGTTGCAGACACTCAAAATCGGGGAAAAAAATTACTGTTGGTTAAAACCAAATCATATACATGTACTCTGAAAATTTGTAAGAAGAAGAATTTGTTTAAGGGTATGGGGCACGCATCTTTAAGTAAATAGAAAGTTTTGATGCTGAAGAATTCTTTAAATCATGTTCCTTTCCCAGTGACAAGTTGCAAGTGATCGGTATCACAGCCAGCAACACCTGGGGTCTATTCCTCCTAGTCCTGCTTCTAGGCTACGGCCTGGTGGAAGTCCCTCGTCAATTCTGGGCGCAATCTCGGAAGGGATACCTCCTCAACTATACTTACTTCCAGCTCGCTAAGCTGAGCACTGAGCGCTCCGAAGCTACTGAAGAACTGGAAGATCTTTTAGAGGTTAATTTTGCAACTTCCCCTTCACTTCTATCAATTGATAAGCAATTGTGAAAATTAATAAAACAGCTGCAAACTGCCTCTTGACCTTAAATACACAAATAAAAATAATTAAGGCAGCTCACGTTGCGTTGTTGCCTCTGAAGAAGATCTTCTCTCATTACAACGTCAGGACATCTTAATTTGTTTTCACTTTCCAAATAGTGTTGTCAAAGACCTTATGTGAAAAAATTCACAGGCTTGCTCAGGTTGGACTCGAACCAATGACCTCTTGATTTCTTGAGCATGAAGATCGTACACTACTAAAAATTATGCACACAACAGTTTGTAGGGTGTAAGCTTGTGGTGTCAGGGACAATATTTAGAAAGGAATGTCAGAACATGTGGAAAGTTTGGACCATTCCACTCAGAGCACTGCCAATTCTAATTAGAAATATATCGTCTTCCCTGTGAAATTTAAACATGGGAAAAAAATAAGGATTGCGAACTAAACAGTGTTGTAGTCGAGTCCTCCTCATCCGAGTCCGAGTCCGAGTCCGAGTCCTTGAGCAAAGGACTCGAGTCCGAGTCCGAGTCCTTGTCAATTTTTGATGTCCGAGTCCGAGTCCGAGTCCGAGTCTTTGAAAAAAGGACTCGAGTCCGAGTCCGAGTCCTTATGTATCAAATTCAAGTCGCGGTTCACCAATACTATATTAACGTTTTCAAAATGTCACTATCAAATGTCAGGTGATAGAGAAGGGGTAATGGTTTTGGCTGTATGCACTATGCAATGCATTCATTATGTTTATAATGTACATTAAAAAAAACTTGCCCAATTGTATGGCGTTGATTCCATGCGGCTGAGATAGCTCCTTGTCATTGTGTCAACCATGTTAGTAATATTGAACAAAAAGTCCAACACATCGGCAAGCAACTGAATAACTGATGAATCGATTTATTTGGTGGGCAATTGGCTAGGTTAGGTTGGAATGAATCAATTGATCATTGATCAATCGGCAAGTTATTTTTGCGAGCGGCAGAACTGCGGAATTCGGTTCCACAGCAAAACCAAATCAAGGTGAAAGACATAAAATAATTGAAATAAAACACCTAAAAAAGACCCGATTTTGCTGGACTCGAGCCGGACTCGAAGCCGAGTCCTCGAGTCCTTGGGGTCCGAGTCCGAGTCTGAGTCCGAGTCCTTGAGCAAAGGACTCGAGTCCGAGTCCGAGTCCTTGAAAAAAGGACTCGAGTCCGGACTCGAGTCCGAGTCCCGAGTCCGAGTCCTACAACACTGGAACTAAAACA
>JASAOE010000716.1:0-25000 GCA_029964075.1 Patiria pectinifera
CTCCATTAATCACGCGTTTGTGTGTGTTCTGTACTTGTTTGTTACCTCGTAAATTCCGTTGTCTTTTGGTTGTTAAAGACAGAATTTTCGAGACGGTAGGCCCTGGCACATTTATGGTTGATTTTCTTTTATTCAGTGACATCAATCACACGTGCTGATGATCACTCGGTCATGTGTCAATGACACATCAATTAGAAATTTGTCTGTGAAAGTTGGCGCAAGGTTTGTGGAAAGTTGCTGGTAGGTCGATGAGATTAACTACAAAAGCTTATAATCGTAGCTCATATTCAAATTAATACTGTCGAAATATGTTAAAGCATTACATCTGAAGCTGTTTAATCCTATAAAATTTAAAATTTATTTATTTTAGAATATTGAAATATTAATTGCAACTGGGGCAAAAATCGCAAACAATGAAGATGTAAGACTCAGATCAAATGAATTTTATTGCACCCATTTTCTTGTGCATACACTTTTGGTTGTTGGACCATGTCTATAACATGCTTTAATATAAAAGTAAGTCTTCATTTCTGCATTTTGTTTGGTAAGTGATAGTCAGTCATACTTTCAGCTTTTGGTCATTGGCATTTTGGACTGAGGAAAATACAATGAATCAAGTGAAAATTAAATTTAAAATAAAGCCATTTTAAGATGCTTATTGATTTCACGCGCGTGTTATTTGTACTCAGAAACTTGTGACGTCACTCAGTATCCCAGATGAAAATAGTGGATGGTCCCCCCGTTCAAAATGTTACCACCACTCACACTTGTCTCATGGTTATTCATTAAAGAGAAACTCGTCACGATATCTGATTGACTCAGCCGGTGTTACATCGTACGATCACGCGAGTAAATAAATGACGTCAAGAGCTAAAGTCCGCGTGATGCGCGTAGAATATTCATTCAAAAAGATGACAGTGAGACACCGGTTCATTCATAAATTTCATTCGAGATGGGAGTGTTTTCGGTGAAAACTGACAAAAGAACAACCTATGTAGCAATTAAACTACTTTATAAACTGGTTCTATTATCAAGCATTATTTTGCAACACTCGATTTATCATTTAGTGATAATATTTCATTTCAAATCTAATGTTAATATGATTTGGTTTGATAGTCAGGAGCTCTAGATATTGAACCAGGCATTAGACGTGGTTGGAAACTTTACATGAGCAGGATCAATTGCATTCCGTCCACGTATTGTTTCAAAAACCGGGTTGGCTTCCAGTTACAGAACTTCAAAATTTATTCAAACTAAAGCCAAAAATGCCCTGTGATTATTTTTTTCAAGAAGGAGGTTTGGTATAATCCTCTGTTCACGGTTCGGTTCATGCCTGCGGTTTTAACCTCTGAATAACCGTTGACATTTATCATATTTAATGCTACAGCTTTCCGGCAATTAATACAAAAATCCTCAACATCTGTGCTCCCCCCAAAATGTGACTTTTTACGACCGGATTTTTATGGATGATTTTCCAAGAATTTTAATTCACACATCTACCATGCGAAACCGCTGTTCCGCTCCCCTAAAACCACAAAATGGTGCGGGAGATTTATGTTTCTTTGTGTGCGGGTCATTAATGCATTGTCCAATATGCTCGACATGATAGTGGTATATAATAAATGGTGTTTTACATTTAAACATGAAGCCATAAAGTTCACACTGAATGTGAAAGTGCAATGGCAGGGCTCCACGAGGTGAGAGATAATACTTGTATGGGTGTGAAAAAGAGAACTCCAGAGATAATTTCGTCAGATTTTTGTTTAAGGAATCTAGAAATGGAAAGAAAATTTTCAAGAGTGATGTGTGCCGTATACAATAGATTAATCGGTTCAATAGATTCTCGGGTAGAAAATGAAAACAAAAGTAAAACAAAAAATTAAAAATAGGTTGCAATAAAACTTGTTTAGTCAAATTCATGTGGTTGAAATTGAGAGGAAATCACACCCCGTTGAATATATTTTTCTTGAAAACAAAAGCTGATCAAGGGTCTCAAAGTTGGAAACTGGTACTATTGGACACTATTTTATTGAAAACTATAATGCCCGGAGATTATATCAATGTTGTGTTAAAATTCCATCAGGTCATTTTGTCAACATCCTGCATAATATTTTGACTGCTGTTTCATTCCCGGAATTGGTACCAAAAATTGGTATGCAAATGATCTCGTTAGCCTTTAAATCATGCCACAAATACCGACAGATTTTACAGCCAGATGTCTCTGCATCTATATCGGCTTGTCGCTGCGAGATTATTGATCTGATGCAGCCTGCAACGCTAAATGCTGCGTGGTTCGATGTCTGCAACGAAATCGATAATAAAATTGCTGCACAACGAAACATGAATCATATATCTGGCCATTATTACAAGTTGCATAATTTTTGCACCCAGTCCCCAACCCCCTCCCCTAAAAAAGACACCCGCCCTTCTAATTTTTATGTCCAATCCCCGCCCACTCCTCTATACTCATGTGACTCCGATGTGTGCTTTTGTCGTTGACTGTATTTCCTTTGAACTCTGTCCAATGTTTTGATGCAGCACGTGACCCTAAAGCTGTCTGGAACTGGGAAGTACAGTGCAGTGCTGGAACCATTCCAACATCGTCATTAACGAGAGTTGTCTGTCCAGTACCCCCTCCGTATATCTAATAACCAATTATGAAAAGTGTGAACTTTCTCGCTCAAAACGAAGCCATCACATAATGTCCACACTAGGGAAACAAAATCTGTACATGCGCGCCAGTCGGGACATTTTCTTTACATCGGTTGCTTAGTAACGAAGATGAATCGCGGGTTATCTTTCAAAGCACGTCTGCTCATCTTTCTCATCTGTCCTGATCCTTATGTAAATTCACTGCAGGAAACAGTCGTATAGTCTTGTCCAGGGCGCGCGCCGTATGACGTCAGCAGACGGCCCGAGAAGATCGTACAAAAAAAATCTCAAGGATCAAAATTATCATCTCCCGTGCCGTCTTGGTCTCTCTCGTCGCATTCTTAACACCCAGACGTCTCGTGATTTTTGGACCGATGCCAAGATGTGGTACGCATCTCTTGATGTCGCTCCTCTAGATACCATAAAGCAGAGGGTGCAACGTAGCGTCATTGTAGCCCCGCATGGACGTTTTGAGGGGGAGAGGTGAATATTCGACTCGTAAACACATATGGAAGGGGGGAGGTGTGGGACAGGATTACATGGCATGGGTGAAATCAACCTGCTTTTCGTGGCATCATCCCCGCGATTTGCAAGAAGCATTATTAAATTTGATGCACATTGCAGTGAGCTATGCTGAACTGCCAAATAAAATAGTCTTGAGTCATTTCCACGAAACCAGTTCTGTTGTTTGTTATTCAGTCCCAAAATAAATCCCAATGCACTCTTTTTGGAGCTCGAAGTTGTTCATAAATGTAACGAAAGTCCAGAACTAAATAGCTATCTTAATAAAGTCTCAGTCTTATCTGAGACGGCAAACCAGATTTCTTCGTATTTTAGGCATATTGTCTGCTGACTTGTTTTGCCCATTTTTTTGCCGCTACTTTTTTTATTGAACGCATAATGACCTCCGCAAATATCGATATTGATGATATAAAATCGATTCCTATCCATAAAAAAGGTTTTCAGTCAATAACGGAAAATGTAATGACGTTTTCAGCCAGTATTTTCACCAATGATTATATTCCGGGCATTCTGAAGATGTATATATAGCCACGATATTTAC
Source organism: Patiria pectinifera (assembly GCA_029964075.1). Taxonomy (NCBI): domain Eukaryota; kingdom Metazoa; phylum Echinodermata; class Asteroidea; order Valvatida; family Asterinidae; genus Patiria; species Patiria pectinifera. The sequence goes on from JASAOE010000716.1 coordinate 3,716, forward strand.
CGCCAAATTTTGAGGCACTATAATTCACCACGTGACAACATGGAATTTAACATGAAACATAATATTAGTCCTACCAAACTAAAAGGCTCAACACCTGTTCAAAACATTTTATTTGAAAGAGTACATTACAGACATTTATGAAATAACTATATAAAAAAAAATTGTTTATGAGTGAACTTAAGATAAGCTATTGAATAATGTATAATTTGTCTTTTCAACGGATTTCCTTTTTTGGAGGCAATATTTTAGGAAATGTCTATTTATTTTCTTCTAAATACAGAGCTCCAAATATCCGATTCACCATAATTAACATTTACGTCTACAAAATTCCAAACCGCAGAATTGTGGGGGCGGGAATGTTTACATCGCGCCGGAATAACTGGATCGTCCATTCGGCCTCGGGGTTCAATCATTTATTTCCAAAAAAGAAAATAAAGAATATTCCTGAAAAAAAATTATGGACACAAACATTTAAGCTTATTGTCAAATCTATATTCGAGCTTATCCTTAATTTAAAACATATACTAGTCGGTAATTCCCGAAAAATGCGAAAATTATAAGTTTTATTAAGAAGTAATTATTGCCATCCCTACGCACAAAGTCGACGATCCGTTAATTCATTCTCGCACGGTATAGTGGAACCGGTGCTAAAAATAGACAGCGTTTGTCTTTTCTTTCCATTGACGTCTGCGCTAAGCGATTGAGCGCGGGAACGCGAGAGATAACTTCCGCTTTATTCATTTTCCCGCCATCTGCATGCGTTCGGCTGCGCCTACGTGAATGAAAAATGCATAAATAAATCAATAGGATGTACATGTACCATAAGGAGAAATTGTACAGTCGAATGTCTACGAATTATTCATGTGTGAACGATGTAAAAGATTGACCTTGCCATTGGAATTGAAAACAAATCTAGCATTCTATCCAATTTCTGAATTAGCGAGCTGGCATTTCGTCTTAATATTTTAATGTTGAGTATAATGAGTTTATCCGCTTGAAACAAACATTCACAGAGCATTGTAATGTAATTTGTAGTTTTGTCATGTGTACTTCCTGGTCACATGATTGTGATAGAAGGATATAGAATGTATAACAATGTTTGAGTGTATAATCTTTCGTCTGTGGGAGTATTTGTCTTGTCATGCTGAAAGTTCAAAGGATATAAAATTTAATGAAGAAACTTTGAATCTTCTGCTTGAGACTATTTCTTCTCGTGATAATATACACAGATTGCTACTTTAATTCCTCCACTTGTTTTTGTGGATGTACAATATCAGAGTAAATGGATTGCTAGTATACAATTATTATTATACTTTCACAATAAATTGTAATCTAAAACTTTCGCAAACGTTTTTCGTCTGAATTATCTCCAAAGTGATAAAAAAAATCAAGTTATAAAAATAAAGTTCAGATTAAGTTTGAAAAAAAAACCTGCTATGAAAACGCACTTTTTCACTTAAATTATGTGCCCAACTTTTAATAGCTAAAGCAGTAGTAAGTCCATAACATATTACTTCCCTTTCCAAAATATTGCCGGTCCACACAAACAAATTTCAAAAACGATAAACGCTCAGAAAAAGTCTCAGACTAAAATTGTAATTTCTGGACCGGAGATTATGCTTCCGATTGTGTGGCATATGTCTTTCCATTTTCCACTCAGAAACAAATGATATATCGTTGGAAGATGCCTGCACAATATATGACTTGTGTGGGTGGCTGGAGATATAATAAAACACAGGTTTAGGCCTACGTGTGTGTGGGAGTATAGTCTGTTGTACCTGTAAAAAAATAATAATTACGGAAACTATTAATTTTGATAGCTTTTGGTTTTAAATTTTGTCCACAAACAAATTTTCAACACAGGAAATGAATACCGACATGATATACGTCGTTATTTCCTATCTGGTTGGAATCAAAGAGCACAGTAATCGTCATAAAATTTTGAATACAAATCCTCTACCCTTGTTTTTGTTTTAAAGATGATGATATAACATCGTCATAAATATCAATATATGACTCTCGAGGCTATTTTAAATTAAGGCCAAATACCCGTTCTTTTTTTTTAATGTTTGAATTGCTTGGTTTTTCTTTTTTTTCTCTGTTCATCAAGTAAGACTTACCCCTAAAATTCCCGAATTTGTCAGTTTCAGATTATCGAGTTTACTTTGCCATTTATAATTTAACTTGCATAATGATATTTCCGCGTAAGCTGACATTGCGTTGCATTGTATTTGGTAAGGAAATAATAACAACAACAAATCTGAAAAGAGAGTAGATATTTCAACACGGATCTTTCAAAAAAATTCACGAATATGTTTTTTTCAGTACTGTTGTTCACAACAGAAAGTGGTGGGCAACTCAGTCTTTATAATGGAAAATTTTGAAGCCTAAAATGATGTTGCAAAATGTTATTGTTTTGAAGTCCCTCTGTGAGACACTTTTTCTGTCAGTCGTTTCGACTCGTCACATAATAATAATAATAACAATGTCAAAAATGGGTTATTGCAATCGTTAAAATTCCTTTATCCGTTAAAGTGATGAAAAAATATACTCCAATTACTTTGACTGTAATATAAGTGGTGTTGAAATCTCGAGATTGAAACACACATTACGAAAACCATCCGCCCGATCGAATGAGAACAAAAACAGAACGTTTATAATCAGGTCGACCTTAATTGTTAATTAAGATGAGATAGTAAAGCAGTGATTTAAATGGAATAAGATTTAAAAGAGTTTTTTTTAAAATCGCATATTTTTTTTTTTGAAAATCAATGTGATTCCTTAAACACACAATCAAAATATTCCAATAAGAAGGAACGGGTGGGTGGGAGTGCTATACTCTTGTTCTAAAATTCAATTTTTATTTTGTTAACAGGAAGAGCTCCGTGCCGAATCGCAGTCCAAACAAGTGACGTCACAAGAGCCTAGAAAAATCTTTGACGTCTTTAAGTGCGGCACGTGATGATGTGACGTCATCTGGAGGCGGTGCACGTGCCGGTGGCTGTGACGTCAGACTTAAGACGCGCGCCTCGGGTACATTTGTCGTTCAAGACGCTTCCATATTCGAAATGTCCCCTAATTACTACTGTGACCGTGAGCTGATTTGTTTTATTTGGTCAATTACATGTTCTAACGCCGGGCTGTGAACTATTCCCCTACGCGGCATTGCTAATGTGTGTACGATGACTAGAAATACATGGACTGGGTAAATTTAATCAAAGTGCTTCGTGCTTACACATATTGAAAACCGACGTTGGGATGGCACTGTACCCGCTTAATATGGGCCCTAATTAATTTTTTTTTGTAAATTTCGAACAAAACAAAAGATGAAATGAATGTCATGAAGTAATGCATGATGGTTTTGATTTTTATCGTTTGGTAAATGCGTATTTTCTTCGAGTTGGAAATTAATGTGTTGAAATTTCCAAAACCTTTGACCACATTTTACGGATCTCTGACAACTGATCCAACGATATTACTTCTGACTTCAACATTTCCCCCAAAGTTCCCCAATATTTATCCGGAAACTGGTTTAGTCAGTGATGCAACATAACAACATATTACATCGAACCAATACGGTGAAAATGTAAAAAGAAAAAGAATTTTTTTTTGTTAATGTTTTATGCAATTCAAAGTACATGTAGGTCTATATGCGGAATGTCACCAAATTTGGACTCTTATTGCATATTCCAAATCCCGAGATTCGCTGGTTTAGCCTTGTGTTGTGTTTCAACGGCTGAGAAAAGATGTCAGTGGCCATTGCAAGAAGACATGAACTCAGTGAATTACATTTCAAATTCAAGATTATTTCAGAGAATCTTTATTTTTACCTATATTAGTTTTTAAATATAGGCCTTACGTTGGTTGGATCCAGCGGGCTGGTTGGGCCATGGGTTGGCCAGCCCCCGCCCCCTCCAATTGACGAATGTTTATTAATTACATAACGAAAGTCCAAATTTTAGTTACAGTTCCCTGAATAGCGTCATCTCTCAGTATTGCAAATGTTCATTCCTTCAGGTCCATTGTTTCAGGCCCTTGGTCTTGTTATGCGTTGAATGCAACGCCTCCGCCCTCCCTGAAAAAAATCTTGCACTTCAACATCCCAGCAAAATTTGGAAAATCCTGGATCCGCCACTGATAAAAGCCTTGTTTCTTCTTCATGTTCTGACTCTTCAATCTCGAAAACAAACTACGAAAGTAAACATTTAGGCGTTAAATGAGCGAATTCACCAATGAATTTCTCACGGACCAGGAAATTGGCCCCACGCCACAACCGAGAGATCACCATGAATGACGGGGCGGATCTGGGGCTTCCCCTCCCGTAAATAGGGGAAAAATCAGCGGGTATAGTTGTTGATATAATAGCCAAACCTAAACACGCAAGCTCATAACCACTTCTGTGCCAGTTGATAAGCGAAACCTTATATCAATGCATTAATATTTTTAGCCGCATTATTGACTGAAATAGGGAAGGCCGTAAGTGGAATTGCTTTACTGGTCATGATATTTCAAATACTAGACTTGCATAAACCTCAGTGTGGCATGCAGTTCGTCCATAAAACAAAAAATCTTCTTCAAAAAGAAACTCCAATGCCAATTTTTAAATAGTTCATTTTAACCTCAGCCCGATTTCTTCAAGTCGGTTTAGGAAAACATGCCCTCTACAACGGATATCCCGCCTTGTCCCCGTTTGAAAATGATGGCGTGACCCCCGGCCCCCAACTAAAATCTAAACTGAAAATCTTTTTGAGTCATTTACGAATTTTTTTATTAAGAAATGCACGTGATGCCGCGCTTGCACGAGCTGGCCTTCCCGATACTTGCAAGGCGGAAACGAAAGCAATACATCAACACAAATGTGTAAAATGCTCATCGTCGTCAATTAAATTTAAAAAAAGAAACAGAAAGGAATGATCAGGTGTTTATACTGAACTTTTGGGGAAATTTGAACTTTTAATTTGTGGCAAAAGTGAAATATCGTAAAGTTTGCGGTTGTACCCATTTATATCATGAGACTACTTTTGGAGAACATTTCATGAGGCGCTTGTAAGTAGACTATTTTATCTGCATGTCTGAAATGGGCTTGTTTTAATAGATACATGCAGATATTTTGGATACATACGGTAAACTGTCTTTGTGATAGTACTTTTAAAAAGCTAGTTTTTGGGTGCGTGACTATTCGCACCTTTCCAAAGCGGGAAACTGAAAATGTCCTGCGGAACTTCAAGGTGGATCAATGCAAAATCAGCAAATAAATAAATGAAATGCAAGACTTGATATAGGAAACAGAATAGAGACATACAGGTCAACCATCCTGGATTTTTTTATTATACCGGGATTCGAACCCGGAACATCCCTCCGGCATGCATGATCCGGATGTCCTGAAAGGTGGGGTGGGGAAAAAGAGAAACACAAAAAGTAACTCAAACTTTGGAGATCTTGATATGGGTTCGTTATGGAGTCAGTCTGCATACAAGTGAACTTCAAATTATTTTTTTGGGTGTTACAACGTTTCTGAGGTTTCCTTCCTTGTTGTGAATTCAATCAATTTCCTATCACTTAGAAAGTGTTCGAAGCTTCATAGTTTTATTTACGATCACCTGTTTTTAGATTTCTCACAAACACCTGAACACCGTAAAAGAAGACACGACTTTTACAATTACCTAATCTGTTTTTATAGTACGGGTATACTAGCTAAAAATTAATGAACATGTTTTGGAAGATGAAATACCTAAAACAACCAGCATGACGGGGGAACTGATGCAGGTACTACCTGCAACTTGGAAATTAAACCCGCATTTCGGAATAGTCAGAAAGATTTCTCAAAATACACTCCACTTGACGTACCAGCATGCAGGGCGATTATGGGAATGTGTCCCGCCCTCCAATTCCCCATAACTCCGCCCCCTCAATCCACATACGTCACACTACCACCACGGCGGAGGATGCATGCATGGTCCCGTGATGTGTGACTTTGCGCTTGAACGTTCCACGAATCGACGAATCCACAGCAAAACAAAAACATCGATTTTGCTGACTAATATCGCTGATGACTAAAACTCGCGATGTTTTGACGAGTGTGGTTTGACTAAGACCTTGTATTTAGCCTAGGCTTTGTTAATTGTCATGACACGTGCGCATGATTCTCTCATATGACAGGGGTTTGTTTACAAACATTAATAGTGAAAATATTATTAGGGTGGTACCATAACGGTCACTGATGAGTAAATTCCAAAAGTTTGAAGGAACCAACTCAGTACTCACTTTATGAGACTGAGGGCTGGCTTTTGTTCTTTGCCATTCTCCTCAATCATTTGGAAGTTATTTGATGAAGTTCATACATTTTGGTGATATTTTACTAATACCACCAAAAGAATAAGTTTCATGAAAACCGACGTGTGTATGCAAAATAATCAAGATTCAACTAAAGACTCGGGCATATTGAAACTAAACAAGGAAATGATATGATGAAAAAAAAAATTAAAGAGGAATACAAAACGACCTGTATTGCTCTTCCATATCCTGATTGGCAGTGTTTTTCCTAGAACAGGAATCTAAACAGTATCATGCAGTGAAACTAAAACAGTTGGCAAGTTGGAGTTTTTTTCCCAGTCAAATAGATCCGGGTGTAAGTGAAAGCGCTTCCCCGATACCGCCCCCAGGATGCATAGATGTTCAGATAACTTGGAACCCAGGAAGAACAAGAACGGACCCTATTTTCTCTTTGGGTGGCCTGATTTTTTTCACCCCATTTATTTTTCCTTCGAAATTCGGGATTTTAATGAAACACACATATTACTGAACCAAGTGTATATATACGTGTTGAACTGGGGTATATTTTGTGGTATTATTCAAACTCTCAATTTCAAGAGATTTATTGGAATGAGAAAACCGAAGGCGTCATTTCTCACACCACAGGTATGGCGCGCCGTGGCGGTCTGATTAAACCGCCACATTCAAAACCGCAACTTCCTGTCCGCAGCATGTGTGCACTCTAAAAAGAAACCACCGGTGGTCTGGTTAATATCGGTCATTGATCTCTTTGTTATTGTTTTGATTAGGGAATATAAGAAATATAAGAAATATAATGCTTATATAATATAATATCGTAGTTCCCGTGTTAAAGGGACACTCCGTTCCGGTTTGACAATACTGAATAGCGATTGAATACTTTAAAAAAAACACACCGTCTTTCATAATAAAAACACCCAGTGCATTTCTGGGGTTCATGGATCGACGCAATGGCGTATATTCTGAGGAGGGGGTGGGGCCGGGAGGGGTACCCCCAAGTGACGCCATGCACTATTACGGTCGAACAAGTCCCACGGTTGGGGCAACTGGATTTTTTTTAATATTAAATTGAGTTTTCACCTATGTGAGTATCCATGAGAGAGGCATAGACTATTCTGATCAATTCACCGCCCAGCACGAGACTGGCTATGAGTCCTTCAGCCATGATATGTCCCTTCAGGGCCACCATACATGAGACCCGCCTTGCAGACTGGAAATGACACATCCTGTTACCGAAGGATGACCCTTGACCCCGAGTTCATGGAAAGGCACCCAGCGTGCGCACTTTCGGGGCTATCAAAGCATCACCGACCTTCACAACCAATAACATTATGGCTTGCCGCGTAACTTACTACGGATGGAGTATTAAATTTAAAAGGCAATCGTTTTGACGTCACGTTTTACAAAGTTTCCAAGTTTGTGCATTGTCTTGTGAACTTCGCGCGTGATGTGACAGACGATTCCCTGGTGCCCATTACTTTCCGAATCTTAGTGTGGAACTTCCCATTATACACACGAGTGTGAACCAGCGATAGATAGGTCATCAGAATTCTGCAATTTGTTTTGTTTGAGACGAGTTTAATTTTGGGACAATTTTCGACCTCAATGGGATTTTAATTCCGGCTTTGGCTCCACTAAGAGCATTCACGTTCTGAAGTTGAATGGTTGAACGGGGGAGGGTCCTTTAAAAGTTTCTTTTTTTTATGCAGGCTAAGAGATTTAGAGACTTCGCTTTAGTTCCATTTGGTACATGTAGATGGCCTGTCGGGCAATGTTAATTTTGTAAGCAATTTTGTTTAATTCGAAGTGATTGAAAAGTACGTAAAAGTTGAGAACCGAAACCGAAGCTTGAGAAATGCCTGAAGCAGCCAGACCGCACAACTTTTTTTTGTGCACAACTTGGATTTTTTTTTAATATTAAACTGATTAAATTTAAAAAAAATCATGTTCTTTCGAGGAATTGACGAGGTTGCTGCACCCTTTAAAGAAATAAAACGATATCCTTTGTTTGGTTAAAACTGATCTTATGTAAAGTTATCCAATTCGTGAATGCATTTACACCCCTTTGAGGCAAACCTTTTCGCGGGGAAAAACTCAGTGACGTTCGCGGTTTTGCGAACACTGAGTGATCCAGCTCCTTGCCTGTGAAAGGGAACACTGATCGCGTGGCCTCACAAGGCGAAACCACAACTATGTATGGAATTACGCGCCGTAGTTCTCAAGTGCACCAAAAGGGTCCGGTTTAAGAAGGGGAGGTACACCCAGCTTAGATCCTTTACCAAAAATGGTGGGAATTTCCCTGGAAAAGATAAGTGGGGAAAAAAATCATCATAAAAAGTGCAGGCTATTGTATTTTTATGTCGGTCTTCTTTTTCCCTTAGGTTCATAAAATTATAGTTTCAGAAATTAAGAATGACGTATACTTTATTGTTCTCAAACCATGGGGGAATGCTCAAACTGTGACACATTCATTTTTTAAGTCCAAAATAGCCACATTTATAAACTTGAAGTCTATTAAAAAGTATTATGACTAATTTAAAAAAAAAAAGTCGGTTCATAATGGTTTAGTTATAACGCTTTTAAGCTATGTGATCCTTTCATTTCTGTGGGCCCACTCATAATACTTAATTCAAGTTTTCTGAAAGCTGAACGGCCAATAAAGGTCGTATCATATACGCCCTGTTAATTCACTCTCCGTGTAATGGCTGTAGTCTCATCGTTGACAATATCACCCACCAAATATTGGCATACTTTGTTGTGTAAACAAGCATGACCTTCGGATCGGAAACTGCCTTGTTTACGTTATACACTGTTGACTGTATAGAATAAAACAAATAAAGCAAGTCACCCTGGCCTAGCGCAGAGTCGAGACTCTCCCACATAAAAAGAAGGAAAAACTATGAGCAAGCCACAGGTGTATATTTTAAATAATGTATAATTGACTTCAATATTTTGAAGTGTAAAAATCAGTCAACATTATTTTAGTGGTTTTTTTTTTTAGGGAATAAACCATTTTTGACAAAGTCTGCCGGGGCAAAAACCAACAGTGAGCAAGTAATCTTCTCGACTACATATTCCATCAACAATTTTTTTGATCCTTTGTTTGTTTGATTGAGTGTAGGCCTATGTTTTGATGTCAATAAAAATTACATTCGCACACTGGCAAATTTCTACTAAAATATAGGCCTATGAGAATCCCTTGTTTTTACGTCGTGACCAGCGTGTGGCACCTATAGCGGTTAATGCAAAGGAGTGCATCTTATATACAATGATCGGAACTTTCTAATAAACCCCGATCCCGGATATATTCAATTCAGGACCGCCATTTCCCTTACTGCGCCCACAAAGTGCCGCCCGAGTTCGGGAAAACTGCCAAGTTTGTTTCTCACGGTGTAGGGGCGGCCCCGTCGAATTCTTTCTAAACTTCGGGTGTGGAACAAAAATAATTTCCACCCCTTGCCGCGCGCGCCGCAGTTTTTTACGCAAACGAAATTTAACACCAAGCCAAAAATTTAGCGAAACGAAAGTTTTTTTTATGGCATACTCCTCGCGATTTTCGATATCAACTTGCTGAACGTTTCAAGAAAAATCTGACACTGACATCATTAACTTAAACTTTGAATTCTCCCTGATAATTCCTCGATTTTTGCGATAATTATTGCTGCGATTTTTTGGTGATGAATACATTTTAAATTGTGAATGATGGTTAACTCCCCATAATATCCGACACGGACCTAAATAATTCGCGGTTATAACATTGTGGGAGACATTAAAAAACCTCGGAGGAAGTTATTTTAAACAGCGACAAATAATTGAGTTAAGTCAGTTTATATTATAGAAAATGCCTATGGTGAAATCCAAAAATCCCTTGCAGTTCCATCTTTTGTCCATTTATGCCTACATTTTACATGAAATCTGAAATAACTGCTTGGTATGGCTAGTTATATATTAATATAATTGGATTCATTGAGGTATAATTTTTATGAGGGAAGTGTTTGTTTGCTTGTAAGTTAGCCTCTAGTACAATTTGTAATTCTTGGTGCTTTTTTATTTTCAGTTGCTATAATAGTGGGCATTTTTTTAAATGAATGTAATATTTCTGTATTACAAATATAATTTCATCACATCTTTTCTAAACTCCGTTTTATATTTTATTTAATCATTCTAATTACATTTATCATTTCAATTACATTGTCATGTCACAAACCGCTAAATGCAATGATTCACGTGGGGCTTACATAATTACAGAAAGTATATTTTGTCTATAGTTAGTCATGTGTGCAATTCGCATCGTGCATCATTAGTAATAAACTCGAGTGCATATCGCTGGGTTATTTGGAGCGAGTGAATTTTCCCGTTGCAAATCCTGGCGTGGTTCCCCGCTTATCTTGGCAGAGTACCAAGTTCCATTCGATAGTGCGCGGCGCGGCAAACAGTTACGCACGAGTGTGTGACGTCATTCCAAAACATTACTACGGTGCATGGTCCGTACGCATAGTCAGAATACACCATACGACTTAGGACTGAACCACGGCGTTCTGAGCTCTCAGGATTCTTCAATTCTATCGAGGAAATACTTCACTTTTTCTTATATTTATCAACCGGTGTGTTTATCAACTATGGAGAATACGCTGAAGACACTATCGGCGTTATTATTAGTGTTACTGGTGGTCTGCTTAACAGGAGTTAGAAGTAAGTATTGGTCAAAATATTTTGTCTTGTTTTGAGTGTTTGGGGTCGAGCGGAGGTGAGTGCACGAGGGCCGGCCCCACCATTTCGGCGCGACAGTAGTCGCGTTTATCGGGCACGGCTCGTAGGACTTAATGTTCATTTTAGATTTCGAATAACTCGATATTACATTGACATAAGCTATGAGAATTTGAATGAAGTATTTGTAAAATGTTTAGCAGGTTTAGTTTGTTGAAATGTGCCGTAAGTAACGCCTTAAGCCTTAGCCAAGCAATGAAGCTTCACATTTTGCCGGCCGGCGTTTTTTTCCCGACCTAGCCGGTTGTTGGGCATCTTGCCAAAGCTGTTGCGACGGTTCACTGTTGGCAGGTTTTCCCTTGTCATTCGGCTGTGTACCTGTCCCCTTTTCGTCACATTTCATAATTCAACATGATAAATCAACTTCAAACACATTGTCCACGTTGTAACCAACACATTTAATCTTGTTTTTAGGTCAATGTGGACCCGACCAATTCAAGTGCGGGAACGGAAAATGTATCCCACAAATTTGGACTTGTGACCAGGAGGACGATTGCGGCGATTCTTCTGATGAAGCTGACTGTCGTAAGTATTTTTTTGTTCCCCCCCCCTTTTTTAACTCTTTGTAAACTATTGAAGTACTTTTGTAGACTAGAGCATGAGATTGATATTTATGTTGAATGTAAACAAACCAATTTGTAACAAATGTAGCAAAATTGCCGCGCCAAAGCTCTTTTCTAACATTCATTTCGGTAGACTGTCACACTCCTCTGTTGGAAATGTTTCGAATTTGTTCACATTTTTTCCAAGGGTTTTTGTTGATGTTATTTTCGTTTGATATGTTTATTCCATTCATGGGCTTGGCCGCATTTTCCTTGTGCCATATCAGTCACCATTGATTTAGAAGGAAAAAAAACATGCTGCAGGGTCGTAGTAAAAATGCCGGGCGTGTTGACTCAATGTTATGATTTGGCAGGCAACTAGCGCGTCCCTGATTGGCTGGCTGCCATTTGTGATGATGTATTGCATTTTGTGAATCAGTGGGGCGATGCGCTCATGAATTATTCATATTGTGGTGTCATGCGATTGGTCAGTCATACATCGACTGAGGCCGTGCGACCAACTGGGTGGCTGGGCTGATGGGCTTGGCTCATTAGTATGCAGCACTTGATAAATAGTGGCGTGGTCGTCAATGCAGCTACGGTATGCAGGCGATTTATTCATGTATGCTGTGTCATGTCATGAATTTGTTCAAAAGGCTTATCTCTCGAATTTTTGTTTAGGATTAAGGAAGAATTCCTTGACTGATGAATAATTTTAAAACCCGAGAATACAAACAGATTTCAGGCTGAGACAGAAAAATCAGTAAACATTTTTTTTTTTTTTACTGATTATAAATTAAACTCATTCATGCAACGTTATTATGTTGTAAATTCATAAAGCAGTTTTCGGCTTTATATAAAAACCTTATTTACTTTGAAAGCTTTAAGACAGTCTTACCATATTTGGTACTGAAACGTGACCCTGTTTGCCCCCTTGCCGACCCTGTTATGATGAGTAAGGGGTGGGAAAAGGAAATAGGTTCTTAAGCAGACTCCATGCTGACTGTCTGGAAAAACCAAGTCATCCAACTGACCTCCGGATACTACATAAATGAGCCCCCTTCCTTGGGTTGTGTTCTCTCCTTCAGTGTTTTGATAGGAGTTTATGTTCAGGACTTCGGTTTTGACCTTGTTGCCAAAAACATATTCGACCTCGCAAACGGTGATGGAAACATCTTGTGGTGAATCATACAGATGAATTCATTTGCGTTTAATCTCAAAACTCTGTTAACATAATATCACAGTAAAATTAAAACCCCTTAAAACTAGTTATCATTTTAAGATCGATTACAAACATGGCTTTGAAGCTTAAGCCTTACTACTGAAGTGTTTTTTTGAATGAAGTTAATCTGCATTAAGATTTTGAAGATAAAAATACTAGAGTAAACAAACGTGTTTTACCAAAATCCAAGTTGACCTTTATTTAGTGAACTGAGTGCAGTTGACCCTTTGCATATTGCTCATTAACCCTACTTGTCTATAGTATTATGGAAGTAAAAGAAGTCAATTCAACATTTGGTTTTCCTATTCCCAGAACCAGCTCTTGTTGTAATCTCTCAGCGTTTTCTTAATACAAAACAATAAAGTGTATATACAATGAACTAAACAACGAAATGAAGTAAGTAATGCACATGTAAACCTGTGCACCAGTGGTTAGGCAACTAGGAGTTAAGTGGTAGACTGCTTAATTGTTAGGTATTGTAAGTCAAGAGATTTGTGGACCTAGTACATGTATTTAGTTGGCTTACCATAACCACCCTGTGATTGCTTCCCAACAAACTTCTGGATAAGTTTGTCAAAAATGGGTTTTGGTGCAGTTTCAAAAAGCATCAGTGTGCTGAATTTCAACAACTGAATAAAAACCAAATGGTGGCTTCACTGTGACCTTTATACATACCAGTGCAGTAACCCTTGCCATACTACTGGCTATACATACATGTACATGGCACCACCGGTCTACGCCCAGTTTTACATGGAAATCTGGGTTTGCACAGTGGTTCCTCACACCCTATTTACATAAAAAGGAACCCATGCATGGTGTTTATTGTGGGAACAGCTCGCAACACTTCAACCCTTGTGCAAATTTCCTGTTGGTTGGGTGCTGTGGCTGGTACCTATTGAGAGTTTGGATTCATTTTTCAAAGGGTCCATGTGTTGTGGTATGTCTGTTGTCCTTGGTTGTATTGTACTGGGATTACGGCGAATTTAAGAGGCTTACAGAAATTTAAGGTGGACCAAAATAGTATTTAGCAAAGGAACTCACCCACAAAAAAAGGGTGAACATTTTTCCTGAATAACTTCACGTAATTAGGGGAATCGTGACCGAAATAAAACTTGGGTTATCCAGCATCAAACAAGTCACATTGATTCAGAAATGTGAAGTATGTTTCGCCCTCATTTTGAGCCAATCAGAAAAGTTCTTTCTTAAACTATCAGTCTTTTAAAGCAAAATGGTGTTTTCTTTTGTTTGTTAAATAATATGTGAAGTTGTGAAGTTTAAACATTTATACTCGGTAATTTTTGTGAAGAAAATAAAAAGCCACAGAAAGTTGGCAAATTCTGATGGTTGGCAAAACAGCCATCCTGTTGTTGCAAATGCTTGTCATCTTTTGTACCCCACACTGCCACTGCCAACCCATCAGGTGATAGACATGTAATCCTGAGACGATTTTTTTTTCCCCGTTAACCGGTCGCTCTCGAAAGAAACAAGCCCCTGCGAAAACATGTTCAGTAATTAAATGGCTCTCATCCAAAAAAGGACCTACATCTGAAATCGTAGTAAACTTGTGTCCACAGTCAATCAATTAGTGACCACACTTCCATGCTGATACAAATTGGCCATTCTGATTGGCTCGTGCTGCATAGTCATAACATGGCATGATGTGTCACTGTATGCACAATTTGGCCAGGTATCAAAATGAACTAGTTTGTTCTGGGCAGATGTCAGAAAAACATTTCATGCTCTTGCAAGAATAGTACGGCGTTCCAGCTTTATTATTTCAAAATTTGTTTTTGACCAAACTGTAATTGTCGTTAAGATTTGATGAAATAAAATCAACAAGGTTGGGAAAAAAGGTCTTTTGAGCCACAAAAAGAAGGTCTTTTGAGCCACAAGAAACAAATTTTTTATTTTGTTGTCCTGTTGATGAAACAAAAGCATCCACCCTGGTAGGATGTCCATTAGATTGTGGTTTCTCCGCTTCTCTGCAAGCCTCATCCAATCACAGGCTTTATTCTCTGTGGTTTCAGCTCGGACCATCTCACAGTGGTGATGACTCAAACAAAATGCAAATTTCTTCCTTTCTCCCAATGTGTGGCTGCCTCTTAGCCTAGAGTTAATTGCCACGCTGATAATCACTAAATATATTGGATTTCTGTACTTGCCATCAGCCTTTTCTGTTACAGCTTGGGTATTTTCTTTTTGCCAATAAGTGGCTGTGGTTGGAAAATTAAATTAGGAATATTTCTTGGTTTTCATTTCACCGCTTCACTTAAACGAGGACAGCAGATTTTCATTTTGCCCGCAGAAAAGAGTAGTATAAACAATTAAAACAAAACAAAAAAGCGCTTGTTGCATCGCCTGAATTTTTTTAGTAGCTTCATACCTTTTTTCACCCCAAATCAACCCTAAATAAGGATTGATTTATTGAAGACATAAAAGATAAACGATGAAAAGTAGACATGTATAAACCTACCCAAGTTTATGGACGGAAAAGGGTTATATTTGATATAGCGGTTTATTTTACTTTCTGCTGGTATTTTAAATCATATACTTACTTGGAAGTATATGATTTCAAAGCGGAAATTTTTCATCATACTCGTAATTTAAAATAAAAATCTTGAAAAGCTGGTACTTTTCCCAGCTATTTTTTAAATGTGACTAAATTCCATCCGAAGGATTGTGTCCGACATCAAATGGCAAATACATAAATAGAAATTTTTAAGGCAAAGTATCAACAAAGACTCTATTTTCAAATCACTCAGTGGTACTAATACCCATAAAACGCAACAGGCTTTGTCTATATAAATAATGCCTGGAAACTATTGGCAAGGGCAACAGCTGAATTGTTTCCTGTTTTCACAGGTGTGGCCCATTGATTTTGTTCCCCGCAGACAACACAAAAGTGACCTTAACCATATCGTAACCTCAAAAACAAAAGACTTAGAAGGCTGTTAAGCTATAAATACCATTTCAATATTCGAAAATAGAAGAAAGAAAAAATTCCCGATTGATTTTTCAAACTTATTCTCAATGGACTCATGGTCAAATAGTTTTTGCTTTGAAAACAATTCTAGCATCCCTTCATTTACACCGATTTTGGGCCAAAACATTTGAATAAGTTTTTCTTTCCTTTTTCTAAGAGTGTTATTATTATTTATGTTTTGTACCTTGTGAAGAGGACAGCAGTTTGACCGCTGGTTGACTTGATCTGGCAAAGACGTTTGCGTTTTGCTATTCTAGCACACCTGGGAAGGACCAGGGCAGTGCAATATTGCTTAGCGTGCATTTTCACAGATTTTTGGGGGGTATTCTTGGGAATTGTTGAGAAAATGGGAAAAACATCTGGATGGTGGCTGAAAGGGTGCTGCAGAATCGCCATTTTCTTTTTAACATGTTGCAGGTTAACATTGTTTTAAGATGTAAAATTTCACACCACCTATTATTTGAAGACTGAAGAATTGTTTTTTAAAGAAATGAAAAAGAAAACACGTTTTGAGAGCTGAATATTTACTTAATTTTGAGATTTTGGTCTTTGTAAGCTTCTTAAATTTTGCAAGACCTGTTGAGTGTTATGTTGGACACAAATTCCAGTAATAATTTTACTTAAAAAAAACTCCAACTGAATGTCCTTGCAGAGTGAAATATGTTGCCATTCATGATCTGGCGATCACCACGTGGTGTGGCCAGCTCTTCTCATTCCACAAGGCCGAATGTACGCTTTCACACCTGCTGTAATAATAAGGGCTGCTTTCCTGCAGGTTGCCTGAAGGTCGCGAGTTCAGAAACCCTAAAGGACAGGTCGGCACGTATATCTGCACCACGCTGGTGTTGTATGGTGCTGTGAAGTGCGGAAACACGCTGGGAATTGTGTTCAAGTGGCGGTGGGAATCCCGTAAGGTGTATGGCCTCATACACTCATGGCTCAATAAAAAAAAATATCAAATAAGGTTGAACGTGCTGAACAAGGTCAATTGGTATATTTTATGAAAAATAATGCAACTTTTGTGAAAGTGAATTTCCACAATTAATGCAATCATTAAAGTGTAAATTATTTAAATTTAATGTTAAATTTGGTATGTTGAGGGATATTGGATCTGATAGAATTATTTTTTTATTTGTTGGACCCCTTTAAAACAAATTGTTGATGTTGGTATATTTGTTTGTATTTTACAGCACCCAGAACATGTAGTTCTACAGAGTTTGAATGCAGGAGTGAGCACTGTATCCCAGGAAGGTGGCATTGTGACGGTGATCTAGATTGCGCTGATGGTTCCGATGAGGACGCCTCTCGATGTGGTAGGTTTATCCCTCCCCCATCGATTCCCCGCCCACAATTGAGATACTCCCCAGATATACATGGCACTTAATACAACAAGCCTAATTCAAATCAAATCTGTTTAAAAAATATACCACTACAAGTATGCCAAAATGGTTGAAAAGCAACACGTGCATGATGGCATGTGCAGAGATTTGATTTCAGAGTTTATCAAGAGCTTTATTTACTAGGAAATGGGGCAGACAAGTTTGATAAAGACTCTGTTTGCAATGTTTTAATCTTATCGCAAAAACATAACGCTTTGGGACGAGCAGTTAAGTATGCAGGACGATAACTTTGTTGATAGTTTTGATACCTCTCAGAGTTTTTGAGTTTGACCCAGTATTGTCTCCCATACAAATTCTGTTGACTGTTGTGCTTACAAATTCCAAAGTACAGTACCTTGACTTTGTTATTGTATCTTTGTCTGTTTAGTGCAGTTTGCAATATTTAGCATGAAACTAAAAGGCCCTCATTCTGTATGCGCTATTTCCAACCCAAATAGAACACGTCAAAAAATGGACAAAATCTGAAAAAGATTTCTTTCTAGAATGAATAGTTGCAACCATTCAGTTCAAACTTCTGTAAGTGTAAACAAAACATGTGCAGCTTGTGTTTACAAGTGCCATTATTCTACCTTCAAGTGTTCCTGATAAAAACCACAGTTTCCAGTGCATGATATGCCCCGCATTGCTAACAGTAACAGCAAGCTTGAATAAATAAAAAGTCCAACATGAGGGAAAACTGAAAAACCTGCTTTTGAGCAAATGTCCCATCGTGAACGGAAGAAGAATTAGGCCTCTTTCGATGCCCCCTGGTGACGTTTGACCTACCGAGCTCACCTTACCCTGGAAATGAACCTGTCTCCCCGAGACCCTTTTACATTGAGAGGCCGTAAGGGGGAAACGCATTCCGATGGAAGCTTTGGGTCACAAAACTCAACCTTTTAAAAGGGTATGTTGGCAAAATTCTGCCAAACCGATTGGAAATGTTAATGAACGGTTGACTTGCTTTGCTAAATAAATTTCAAAACTCAATAAAAATTGGGATCTGTGGGTTTCCGGTTTGATAAAAAATGAAACCAAAGATGTATTGTGCGCCGGTTTCCTGTTCTTTCTTGAAATGGATTTCAGTTTAAACTTTTGAACTTGGTGACTTAATAATAACATTTCAATAAATGATGGAAAGTGATCATATAATTCTTCCCAGCAAGTAACTAGGAACGTTGGTTCGTCAAAACTCGCTGTTTCACATTCAATTTTCATATTAAAATGCATAGATAGTTGCTACTTGCTAGCAGATTGGTCATTCCGTTTAATTCTCCTAATTGAAAATTAACACTAAAATAGCACATTTATTTCCCTTTCCCATAAATTAAAAAAGAAATCTTTCTGGAAGATGGTTCATTCTGAGGAATATGGTTTGGAATATTTTCCTGGTCACCTATTTTTTTTCCTTTCTAATTTCCTCTTGGTCACCCCATCTACCTGCATACATATAAAGTCTGACCCTAGCCGGACGCACCTACTTCTACAACCAATTTAAATGCCATTACTGCAACTCAATGACGTTCCCAG
Source organism: Patiria pectinifera (assembly GCA_029964075.1). Classification (NCBI taxonomy): domain Eukaryota; kingdom Metazoa; phylum Echinodermata; class Asteroidea; order Valvatida; family Asterinidae; genus Patiria; species Patiria pectinifera. The sequence continues at coordinate 22,430 of JASAOE010000716.1, forward strand.
GCTAGTCTGTCTGAGGGGTTGGCTCTGTTAAGGTCACTCGTGATGAGTTTCCCAGCTACATGTAGTTGTGGAATGGCATGATGTCTGGCCACTTACAAAATAAATTGCGTTTCAAGGTTTTCAAAATCTAGCCTGAATTTTGACCAGGAATTACTGGACAAATTTGTTAAACTTAAGGTTTATAATATTGACCTGTTCTGAGGAAAAAGTTCCATTTCATTTACTACACAATGTAATCAGATTGGAAAGTATACACTATGTGAAGAGTTTTGATGAAGTTTTTCAGACAGTTTCCATGGTTGGGTATTTTGAAAAGAATCCCACAATCCCAGCCTGCAGGGCACTCAACCGCAATGCACCCTTTTCAGGGAAAGAAATGAAAAGTTTGCAAGCCCTTTTGTTGGTCGCTCTTGCGCATAAATTCCAGCTCTATTGATATTCATAATGAGCTGCCTGGTCTGGCCAGGTGCTTTTGTCCGCTGTACCTTTACATAAATGCAAATCCTTTGAAGGGGATTTTAGTAGAGTATACCATATATGTACGTGTATGTATGACGTACATGGCGCTAATATGGACATTGCATTGCACACAAAATGCTGGGTCATTCATACTAGTGTCTGGAATTAATCCGCTGTGGGAATATTGACTCTTATTCACTTGCTTCAGAGTTGACATAATAAAAGGATTATTTAAAATGTACTGGACTAATCATTAACCTTTTCCCTACTTAAATTTGTAAAATATCGTTTTGTAAAATAATTGACAATTTCAGTCAACTCAGGCCCTTAAAGCAAGCAATAGGAAACACTATCCATGAATTTAACAGTTTCATAACAGAGTTATTCCTTCCTTCCTCCATTGATTGAGACAACATTCCTCCATTATCCATGAGCCTGCAATTTTTTTAAACAATTTTTTTTTTTTTTTTTTTAAGATCAACTGCGACAGGGAAGTTAATACTCTTTGTGAAAATTTACCAGAAAAGATCAAAGAAATGGTGGGCTGTATGTGTGGGCGTTAACGCTCTTGAAGAAAGGAATGCATTGTTTAGAATGATTATGCTTGCCTGCTTCTGGTCAGACATTACATAACACTTGCCTATGCAGATGAGGTGAAAATATGGCCTGATGGGCTGTTCAGTTTATGGTTGGGTGGCCCACTGGAATGTCAACAAACACACCAACTGTTTATTAGTCCTCTGTATATTTCAGACACCTGTTGAGTTTCCCAGCTAGAAAATAAAATGTGCATGGGAAAATTTCAGTCTAAATTCTCCCTGGAATTGTGTATTTCAGGGTTTTTTGGGGGGAGGAGGGCAGTGGAGGTTAAAGATGGCATATAAAATCCAGCTTTTTTAAAAAGTAGACCAAGTTGAATTTGTTCTCACCAACGTAAAATAGTAGTAACCACTGGGCAAAACGGGGATTTGTTCTGTATTTGTGAACCGTCACCAGTGCTGCTTGCTGATTGGCCAGATTGTTCAGCAAATTTGCATCAGACCCAGACATTTCAGCCCAGTTATTTTTGCTAGTTCAAGTGTTTTTACCATACTGTTGTGTGAATGGTGCTAGCGAAATAGGATAATTGCTGGTAAATAAAGTACAAGTTTGGGGTGGGTCAATAAACTTTCAACGCTGGTTTTCCAATATATTGGCACATTTGTTAATCAACTTCACATAATGATTAAGCAATACTTGATCAAGCCTAAAAGACTGATGTTTTTAGATAAAATATTTTCATTGCCCTAAATTGTTAAATAAGCGAAAACATAAATAAAACAACTTAACAACCTAATTGATAGAGACAAAAGATGTGAAACTGTAATCATGTTTGAATGGTTTCCAAAATTTAAAATGATCATAACCATATCCTTAACAATACGGCAATTGATTATGTCATTATTTATATCTTATTTTTGTTTTTGGCCACTGCAGCCCAAAAGACCTGTAGAGCCGACCAGTTTAGTTGCGGTGAGAGTAGCACCTGCATCCCTAGGGGCTGGGTTTGCGATCATGATCTGGACTGCGAAAACGGCCTGGATGAGATGGATTGTGGTAAGTCAATTGTCTTCTTCTTTTTGAGTCAATATTTGGCTGTCTTGAGACTTTCCTTAAAAAATTACACCAGTTTTTCTGTTTGACCTGCCATGGCTGAAAAGTATTCCCCATAAGTAATTCTTATAATCATCTGACCTGCCATTGCCATGGCTGAAAATATTCCCCATCGTATGAAATAGAGATCTTTCATCCGTAACAGAAAAAGTACTTTTTTGAACAACAGCTGTTCTATAAATTGTCTGTTGCATAAGGTAACTTGATATGAACATCATCAAATGCTTTAACAGGTTTTTTTACGATGTACTTTTGCATTTGTTTGTTGATGGTTTGAGGGAAGTTACAATTGAATTTAACATTTGAAATTGCTTGAGTCCGTTCTTTCTTTATGTTAAGGTCAAGTGAATTTCAAGATGTCGGTAGTAGTCATTTCATGGAGACGTTTATTTATTTTGCTGTGATTCTTATAATCATCTCAATTTGATCTGTTGTTCATTTACAGCCGAGGTGACGTGC
>JASAOE010000717.1:0-50000 GCA_029964075.1 Patiria pectinifera
CGGATCTTACCATGATGGGTAATTCAGAGACTACTTGACCTTCATTTTCAATCCACCTGTTTTTCGCAGATTGCGTTTAAAATCCTTGAAGCTTGCATAATTTCTGATCATCAATCTGCGTACTTGAAGCTGCCCGGTTGCTGGGTGTGCCGCAATATTAACTGGGGAGTTGTTCTTATCTTATTAATCATCTGTGTCTAAAGCGATGTTGGAGTCTGGCCTGGCGCACATGCGGTGCATTTAGGATTGGGTTAAGTGTAATTATGCATCATTAATGTGACTGGATGACTCATTGTGTCGGCGAACAAAAAATGTGGTTCATGTGGTTCAAGTGACGGAAACCTGGTTATGGGAATGCAGAAAGTGTCTTAACCGAGAGTGCTGTCGATACGTGAACAGGTTTACACAGGCAACGGTGAGTGTGCGGTTGTCAGCGTTCTGCGACACTTCATCTCCAGAACTTGACACACGTGTTGGAGCGTGGTTTATTATGGAAAAGGCAATTTAAACAGATTGGATGTACTTCTACGGAGTATAAACACACACACCTCCGCAAGCACGAGTCCAGCAGGCATAAATTGAAAACACGATGTGAGCAGACGTCAGAGACTCAGCTTGGTATTGTCAGATCCACAGAACTGGAACAGTTTAAATCGTATTGATTTCCACGCTGAACCGAGACGACATTTATTTGTAAGTTTGGAAGCTTGGATGGGGGCTGGATCGTCTTTCACGCGTGTATTGTTATCAACCTTGGCTCCCGGAATCTGTTTTCCTCATAACAACAAAGTAGGTCATGCCACGCTGGACCGATGATCATATTCCATCATTCAGAGACATTTGAATAATTACATTTCATGCTCGTTAAATATCCTACAAAGAAGCGGAGGCGTCTTAAGGCACTTCTGAAGATGTCAACAGGATGTGGGTGGTCTGTGATGTAATTTTCTTGGAGATGATTTGACGAAGGTTTGTCTTGTCAGTTGTCAACCCAACCGACTTCACCTTCTGTGATCTGCAAAACTTCATTAGTTTTGGCTCACTGAGTCCGCTGTACTGTTCAAAATCTCTGGATGTACACGTAGTTCATCGGGAGCTCCTGCTACAAAGTCATCATTTGACCTTGAGACAGGCGATGAGTAGTTGAGACTTGAGACCCTTGAGACAAACTCAAGAGCTGAAGAGGAGTTTTCATTTCACTCATCGTCATGTGTCACTCTCAACGTTCGTGGTCCGTTGGTTCGCGAGAGGGCCTCAAAGCGTTACGGAATCGACATCGCGAGGACTACGTTTTAGAGGAGGAGGAATACAGCTCACCGGAGGTTGTGCTGCGGCAGATTCATCGGCAGGTGATTCGGTCCAGATCAGCGGTAAGAAAAATGTCTTTTGATATTGTAATATTTCACAAAGGTTTTGTTTATCTTTTTCTGGAGTGACAAACCTTTTCATATACATGTCGGCTAAGCATCCATTTTCCTAGGGGTTTTTGTCCCAATAATAATACCGGTAGGCCTAATAATTGAATAACATGCCTTAGTTTTTAAAATCATAATGTTAGGGTCTACCTTTTTTATTGAAAAAAAGAAAGGATAAAAACAACTGCTTAGCCAGAAGTCATGTTCACCTGTCCTCTGAGAGCTAGCTGGAAAGAATTTCTGAACTCAATCATTAGGAAAATGATATATAAGGAGAATTCTGGAAGCCTTAAGCTGATTTGGAACGTTAGAGTCCCCAAAGTAATTATTCCAAGTTCTGTATTTTTCCCATGAGCAAAAAGCCACATAAATACTCACAAATAACTAGTGGTGTGCATTTACGGGTAGTGCGAAAACCGGATATCCTATTGAAGTAAAACACGGGTACCCGGGTACTCGTAAAAGAAATCCAACCCCAACAATTCAAATCCAGGAAGTTGTCTGAAGGGCTTTATAACTTTAAGGTGTAAACTGCAACTTTCGTAAATATCATCTGTCGCGTGTTAAAATGCACATTAATGCGAAATCTGTTTTGGTTTTCAATGTAGCCTGGTTTTCATTTTGAAAATTCCCCACAAACGGCATTTAAAACCTTTCTTTTTCATTGTCTGAGAAGTTACTAAGTAATTTGTAAAGTTGGTTATGGGTACCAATCCCATAATCTGGAACCAGTTTCTGACATCAGCGGTCGGGTACTCGGGTACCCGGTTTTGATGCACACCCCCACAAAGAAAGTCGTCTCCTTGAAAACGAAAAAACTAAATCAGGCATGGACGGTACACCTTTTGTAATGCATCTTGGTTTAATCATGGTTTTCCCGCCCCAAAATCTGCCAACTGAAATTGGGTCTTTTTCCTTTTATTCTTGAGGTCTTAATCAGGTCAGAACTTTTTAAAAGTGGATTTACTTTGATTAAAGGGGCACTAGGTCCTGAAATCCCCGAAAATTTCATGTTTTGGATTGTTTACTTAGCCTATTTCAAACACCTGGTTGAAAAGAAAAAACCTAATTAATGTCTTACCATTCTCGAGAAAAGATGGAAAAAACCCACTTGTTTACATCGGACACGACGGAGTACAAATATGTTTTTCGTGTCGTTCTCAGTGTACGATATACACGTTGTGTGTCTCGGGAACAGCGGTGACCAATCACCAATGCAAAAAAGAATGGTTTCTTCAATGACCGCAGAAGGCGAACACTTTACAAATGAAATCACAACTTGCATCCAAACAGTTCAAATTTATGGGGTCGCAAAAGTGGACCCCGAAATTCGTTCTCGCACGCATACAGGAATAACACAAAAACGCCCAGTTTTGAAAGGATAGTTGTGTGGATGTTTATATCCTACTTTTAAATGTTCTTTCAGATTAACATCCCCTCATAGAAAATCTCTGGCAAAATCCTATGTTTTTCCTATTGAAAATACATTTTTAAGCTATTTTCTCCTAGAAAATAGGAACAAAATATATTTTATTTCTATTACGTCAAAATGAGTACATGTTGCCACTCTATTTTATTTCTATTTTTAAAACTGCACGCTATTTTATGACTATTTTTGGAGACTTAGACATTTTTGTGTGGTTCACAGTCTATTTTTCGTCTATTTTCTGGACACTTACACATGTTTATGAGAACCATGGACTATTTTTTGGCTATTTTGTAGACATGCTCTCAGTACAACACAATCTGAAGGCCAAGCACTTAATTTGCATACCAGATAAACATCCTGTGTGTGTGTGGCAAGTTTGAATTTTGTCAGTTGCATTCTGAGAGCCTTTGTGAAGCACAGCTGCAGTAGAGATGTGTGCAATGGGGGCAAGTATATCTGGGGTTAAAATGCATCCAAATCACTGTAATGGAGTGACAAGTGCACCACATGGTTAGTAGATTTTCCAGGACAATTATGAGTAACATTCTTGTACCTTTTCAAGCTGTATTTTGCTGAAAAAGCACGCACACCCGTAGCATGTTGAACCAAACTGTTTTAATAACTTGATGGTGCATGATGTATGTGTATGTTAATTGTTTGGACACTGTGTTGTCACAGCATTGTTACTGTTCATGGTAATAGACATACATGTATTATTTCTCAATTATTCCATTCTTATGCAGTCATATTGCTTGCTCACTTCATGTACCGTATGTTTGAGGACTGCTAAAGATGCCTATTGTCCACAAGGACATGTGTACTATTAACATGTACCGGTATGTCCACGTATTATAACAGTTGTTTGGACAGACGCCATTTTGTATTTTTTAAAAATAGCATAATTTTTTTTAAATAGCATGCTATTTTTTAAAAATAGCAACCTATTTTACCTCTATTTTACCTGTATTTTTTAAAAAGATATTTTTTCACTATTCTATTTTTTCGGTATTTTTGGGGGTGTCGAAATACAATGGAAAAAAATAGATTTTTAAAAAATGTATTTTCAATAGGAAATAAATATATTTTTTCTCTATTTTATTTCGACCTGGGTCATCTCTTTCAAAGCGTGTTTTGTAGCCCAATTGGGCTGTTCCAGGACCCAGTGTCCCTTTAAGTGATTTCCACACACTGTGACTATTCAAATTCAGTCAACAGACAAAAGCAGGCTAGTGATAGGCACAGCTGGCTTATCACCTACAGTCGAGCATAGCTGTCTCAAATTTACACATACAATGTACCAGTACATAAGGCCAACAAAATTAATAGTTCTGCTTCTGATTACATGGCATTTGAAAATAGGGTAGATAGGAATGGAATTTTTTTTTTTGGGGGGGGGGCAATTTTTTGTGTACAATCACATGGAGGTGTCTGCGTGTAGTCAATGGTAAAAAGTAGTAATTGATGATTTTCGAGTTTTTCCCCTAATTTCCCCCCCCCAAAAAAAAAATCATGGTAGGGGCTGTGAAAATAGGGTAGGTAGGGTAACAAGAAGCAGAATTTTTTTTTTGGGCCTAAACAATAACAGCCAGTCAATCCTGCTTTGTGTAGGCTGGGAGCTCTTGACTGTTGAAAACAGTCACTTGATTGATTTTGACTGAAAGGACAAATTGACACAGAATATATGTTTGCATAGGAGGATTACAATTTTGGATCGTGACAAAATGTCCACCAAGTATCTTTTTTAAATTTAGGATTTAAAACAAATTTGAAACTTTGAAAAAATATTTCAAAATGAGCATTTTTAAGATTTGAAGATGTGATAAACATACAAAGTTAAAAATAGAAGAAAAAATTATGAAAAATGAGGAAAATAAGTGTACATGTACGTGTACATGTACCTGTACACATCCACGTTCACATGTCATACATAGAGTAGCATTTCCTATGAGTGCCTTCAACATTCATTTATTCCTCCAAAAATTTCCAAAGCTTGTTGCCTGAAATCGGAGCAGTTTACCGTGCCAACTGCAAATTGCGTCGGACGTTGGGAATGCACGCAAGTGTCCACATCAATAAATTCAAGCAGGGTCGTTCGGTGACAGGTAATCAGAAGAAAGAACAGGACGTCCTAGGGTGCACGGAGACAAAATGGCTCCCCATGGTAAAGCCATATGAATGTCAGTTATCATTTCGGGTTTGTGTGCTAAACTGATGGCCCGGTTGCCAGGGGTAACAGAGATATTAAAAAAAACTTGCAGCTGGCGCCAGTGGGTGGGGAGCGAGGGGAAAAAAGGACGGGTATGTAAACGTTTTACATATTTTATGGCGTGGGAATTATGGATGGGGTATCGACTGTGAATTTAAAATAAGGATTACGATGAGCGATTGGAGAACCAAGCCAGAAGATTGCTTAAATAAAACAAGAGATTCGGTGAATTATTGATGAAATGCGTGTTGAACATGTTCAGACAAACATTAAGACATTCAAAGTAAGAAGATCTGGCTAAGACCGGAACGTCTAGCCCTCTTAATTTTGTATATTTCAGGTCAATCCAGTCAGTAAGTAGTTTGCAGCAGTTTAATTCACATTCGTTGAATATGTCTTGCCAAATGTTGTTTTAATTGTTAAAATAGTTAGTCAGAACTGAGTTGATATCAAGAAAGTAAAGTGTAATAATAATAATAACAAGCATTTATAGAACGCTTACTTTTACACATAAGGTATCACAGCGCTTAACAGCAAAGTAAGTTACACGTACAGAAACTAAGACTCAAAATTAGTGAAAACAGTGAAAGCAGTTAACTATTGAACAGAAAAATCTTGAGACAGTTCTTGAACCCTTGAAGTGTTTGTGCTGAACGGATTTCCCTCGGAAGACTGTTCCAAAGACGTGGGGCATGAGCATAGAACCCACGTTCCCCTATCGAAGAATACACTTTAGGAACTACAAGCAGTGTGTTGTCTGAACCGGACCGAAGGCCAGGTTGTCTGGGGTGATACACGTCAATGAGAGTGGTGAGATATGAGAGGGCGTGTACATGTGCAACATTTGCAAACATTAAAATACAAAACTAACGAATTATTATGAAATATGTTCCTTGACTGTAAGTGAATAATATAGTCTCAAGCATCCTGTGAAATCATGGCACCTGGTGTGCTGTCATTTCCAAGACAAGTGGAATTTCATTTCCAAGGATGGTCGGCCGAACATCGTTGGAAAAAAACCCTGACTTTTTTCAAATATTGCCCCCAATTTACCAAATTTAGTTAGTCAACATTTTGGTTGCAAACCAGTATTGCACATTCATCGCAAACGGGTGCAAGCCAGCTAGGCTGGTTCCCTGGCTTGACAATTTCTTAACTTCTATGTGCTACAGTTTGTCTGAAGTAGGGTCAGGGATCCAGACTACAAGAACAGCTTGTTTCCCTTGGTTTTTCTAGCATCTACATTGTATGAACACAAAACTTTAAACAGTTCAGTGTAACAAGATTTGCTATGTTTAAATGGTCAGTGAAAATACTAACCCCCTAATCCATCCATTTCTGAAAATTACAGCAAAAAGCATAGTCCAGTGTGCTTAGTGTGCCGGTACCTTGAATTAAATTTATATTATATACATTGTCTGATTGTTATCAATATCACGTACCAGCAAAAAAATTTGATTTCAACTGTCTCATCAGATATAATTGTACCTGTTTGCCCTTCATATTCTGTTGTATAATTTGAAGGAGAATTCAAAACCCTAGAACATCCGAGCCTTTTTTGCCAGGAAATCTTGGGTCAGTTGAAATCCAACACTGTAATTCAGGGTGCACACCTGTAAATACGGTAGGCCTAAACCCATCCGCCGAGCTCATGAATAAAAGTTATACCCTCAAAATATTCTATATTAGAGAGTTCTGAGAGCCATAACATTGGAGAATTGAAGAAATATGGCAAAGAACCTCTGGCCCGGACTCGGGGCTTCCAATTCTGAGCACTTTGGACACAATTGGGCTCGAAAATGGCACTATTTTGCCATGTTGTGGAGGGATCCTTTTTCAAGATAGCTACCGTTCCGCTTTGGGGAAAATAGGGGTCGTCTTCTTTGGGCGAGAATTTCTCGAAAAGTCAATGGTCAACCCACCAAAAAATGAAAAGAAATTGAAAGATGACATGTCGATCATCATTTTTCTGTGCAGCTTAAATACCTGTGAGAGTTCTGAGTTTTTTAAAAAGAATTTTGAAGTATGGGCATACTAGTGGCTATGGGAATTTTTTTGCACTGTTGTACCCTACAGGAGCACTTTCTTGAAACGTAATGTGCAAAAATGGTGGCCAGATGGTACAGTCTTAAATTTAGCCATAAAATACTGCAAAAAACTAGCTTTTGTAGTTATTATTTTTATTCTGTCTTTACAAGTCTGTTCATCTGCCGTGTCAGTAAAAATGTCTGTGTATCCATATAAATTGTGTTCAATATGGACATCGAGAAACGTTTACACAATCAGACTTTGCAGGTTTATTTTATAGACACACGTAATGCACAAATTGGTTGTGTGCAGACGTGCTGTTCTCTCACAAATATTTGAAGTACTGCATTATTACATGAGCAGTTCCCAACCTTTGTTATAGATAAAAATGAAATGAAATGAAAATATACAACGGCAGACATAAATTCCTCCTTGGGGAAAAAGAAGCCAAAAAGAAGAAACCCATGAGAGTGCAATCCATCCCCGGGCGCTGCATCAATTATGGATCAATCACCTGGTTCCCATGGCAACCGAGGAAACCAGAATCCTCTGCACTTGATGGTAAAGAATGGATATTTTCTGGAGGCAACCCTGGATGTTTTGTCTCGACAAAAACCCAGTGAACTGCAGACCAGCTCGGCTCGCCGCATTGTCGAAGGAAATAAAAGACCTGTCGTTTCCAGGTTTAGTAGGATTACAGAGCGACAAACGTTTTGTCAGAATTGACCCAAGCAGAAAGATTTACGAGACCAAGCATTAGGAGGTTTTTTTAAACGATTTAAATCAAGCGTAAAAGGTTGCATCCATTCAATGCTTCTCTTTTAACCTTTGCATTCCGAGGACGGTAATCGACCCCTACATACATGTAATGGGAACCTACCGCACCATGTTCACAGGATTACTGAAACACTTTGCTGATGGAAAAAAGAACCCTATAAAAATGTTTAGACTAAAATTGTCTTGTTGAATATATGCATCATTTTTTATTTATACATTATTTTATACATTGTATACATTGTACAAACATGTATTACATTGTACAAATATGTACATACATTAAAATACATGTAAATGTACCAGTTCATGTACATGTTCATGTGCATTTTCACAGGGGGGTTTATGCTACAATGTACGGTAACTTCTGATAAAGTCCACATGTACATGTAGCAGATGTATCTATTGTAGGAATAGGAATCCCCAAATTTTAGAATAGACGAAAAAAAGAATATAAAGTCTTGGAGTACCTTGTTTTCCCCCCAGATTTTCCGATTCTACAGTCTTAGTTTGAAATGTGTATTGTACGTGACTAGGAATGACAAAATATGTAAATTACTGTGCATGTGTACAGCCAATCAAAATCGATTCTCGTGCAGTACCGAACGACAACATTCAGAACGTGGTGTGTTTGCGTTGAACTAATTAAATTCAGTTGTTTCACCGAGATTTCACCGTCCGAAAAAAAAAAAGACGGCCACGTACTGATTCTGTTTGGATGGTCGCCAATTCAATAAGCTTGAAATTCAATTTGCACGTTGTGCTCGTAGACTACGATCTGTGCGACGATAACGCGTACGCACATGTGCCACGATTGTATGCGTACTTGTACCACCGGCATCTGATTTCTAAATTACGCGGGGGTGATTTTTTAATAGCTTCAGGCTTTTTTTTTCTCTCTGCTTTTTATGATTATTATTTTCAGATAAAGATCTGATTATGGAAAGAAAACCTGGACTCTCCACTGGGGAGACTATTTTATCCATGAGATAAAAGTTAATCCATGTTTGTTCAAAGTCGTGCTATTCATATATTTTTCGTTAAATACGCATGTTTCCTGTTTTATTTTTTATACAGTTTCAACAACAGAAATCGTTTTTCATTGCATGTGGAAAAAAGTTCTTTTCTTTAGCCAAAAATAAGTGCCTTCTATTCTACATCTTCTTGTGTCCTCTTACAAAATTTTGGTCACTTTTAGAATTCATGTTATTGAAATGTCAACCTGTTAATATCAAGTCATACATGTACATTAGGTTTCTTCGAACATCTCATGAGAGTCTGCACTTTAGTATAATGATGGTTGGTGGTCCTGAATTCACTGCAATTAGGCCTAACTCAATGCAGTCCGTGGATTTATTTTGCATATGTTGCCATTTGTGATTCCCGCCTGCTTTCAATAATCAAGGTGTTTGACATTTATGTTATTACAATTACATGTAGTCATCATTTGTCTGAGTAATATAGCAGATGTTTTGTAAAGTATAACGTTGCTCAAACCAACACCACTATAGCAATCACCATTCGACTCTCAAAGTTTATGTACAGAACATTTCTGGTGAAACAATGTCTGTGAATGCAATGGTAAGAGTAATTTCATGAGGTGACAGATGGAATGTTCCATTCTACGAATTGAAGCTGTGTGGAACGGAACAATGTATGCAATGTATACAATGTGTGTACAATGTATGTAAAAAGAATTAGTGGAATGAAATTATTCTTTCCATTGCACAAATGTTACCTGTTCTGGGCATAAGGTCGAAAATGAGATTTTTGCATATTGTTAAAATATGTACATTTTCCTTTCAATAGGTGGTTTAATTTTTGAAACCTGTAATTCCTGGGCAAAGTTATGCTATTTTGAAGTTTATTGTGTCGAAAAGTAGAAGATGTAAAAAATGGCCACGAACGTCACAAAACAGACATTTCTTTAGCTAATATACCTCAATAAATCATCAAAAATACTATATTTAGAGTTCAAATTAGGGTTTCAAACTTTTATAGTATATTTTAGACATGTTCAGGATTACAAATATGCCAAATTTAGAAAATCCAAATAAATCACCCTACAGCGTTTTTTGGCCCTATCTTAATTTCAACCTCTGCCCAGAAGCGTCTGCTTTTGACAGAACAGGTCACAAATGTGAAACAATCATCATTAGTTTTATGCAACACCTGAATAAATCCTTGTCATCTGATTGGACAGAGCCACCAGTAGTGTGCCGTGCAATGGAACTTCTATTTTTGCCATGGATTTATTCAGGCACACCGGTATATAACTCAGCATATTGTTCAATTGCCTCACTAAGAATGTCTTTCAACTGCATTTGAACAGCAAAATATGAAAAAAAAATCTATCAGGCAGTTCTGGGATCAAAACTGGTTCTCATTGTACCACAATAAAGACAATAGAATTAATGATAATAGAAATCTACAACGCTGGTTCCACAATGCCAATGAATTCAACATTTGCCGACTGACTCATGCTTTTCCCTTTCAGAACAACAATATGAACTCTGTTTTCAAGCCCCTCCCTTTTGATTGATTTATCACTGAACTCCAATGATTTTTGATTGAATGAATTAATATTTGATAATTTATATGATTTGATTGATTTGATCCATCACAAATTTGATCATTTGATGTAGAATAATTTATCTGATTTGATAACAAATAAATTAATAATTTAATAGTCTTGATTATTTAATAAATTGATAATTTAAAAGTCTTGATTAGGCCAAAAAAATATACTTCTGCTTCCGATTACATGGCATTCGAAAGTAGGGTAGGTAGGGAATTTAGGTAGGGAATTTAAAAAAAAAAATTTTTGCCTATTTGTTTTGTGTACGATCATATGGAGGTGTCTGCGTGTAGTCAAGGCTAAAAGGTATAAAGTGATGGTTTTGGGTGTTTTTTCTCATTTTCCAATAAAAAAAAAGGGTAGGGGCTGTCAGAATAGGGTAGGTAGGGAAACCGGAAGCAGAACTATTTTTTTTTTTGGCCTTATTTGATGAAATATTTTTTTCATTTTTCTTTTTTAGGTTCGAATGATTGAAAACAATTTAGGATGAAATTGTTCCAGTATTTACATGTTTACATAATGGAAAATTACTTGCTGTACACACATTTACAAATGTACAAACAGCACTACAATATGTAGTGTAATGGGCTTTACTGCACGTACATGAACATCTGCGCAATACATGTATTTATTTGTGTTGGTACAAAAGTACTGTGTGCAGTGTCTGCTGCCCTCTATAACTTGGTTGTTAGTAAACAACACCAGTGCCAATGGTCAGTGTAGAGAAACTGTGCTGGCGCCCTCTGTTGTTGAAATGATTGCATGTGTCTACAAGTTCATATAGCTCCATGGTTAAGGGTACATGGTGCCCTCTCTTGATGTCATAGGGGACATGAATTATGTTGTAGGGGGCATACCTAACTGTCTGCACGTGCAGGTACATGTACAGTGTGTTCATGTACCGGTACATTTTTAAAAAACCCAGGTGTTGTGTGTGTGTTCGTGTGTACGGTGTTTGAATGTTAATTCATTTGAAAAGTTGGACGGCAGAATGTATGGTGCATGTATACAATGTTGTTTTTAATTTGAAAAACAATGAAAAATCTCATTTTGTTCTACATCAATACAATTTCAATGAAATTATCCATTAAAAAAAAAATTCTTAATCAAACATGGGATTGGTAGAAAAACGTCAATGGAAGGGGGAGGGAGAGTTGGGGGGGGGGGGGGGGGGAGCAAGCAGCGAAATCGTCTTGGGTGTTCTGCTCTATGTTTCAGCTACAGTGACTCATGACGGATCTCTCGTTTTCTCCAGAGTCTTTAGTTAATTTCCTAAAGGGTTCCGCTTTTCAAGAAAGCGGGAAACATTGAGTGCTAGCAGAGGAGTTAGTGTTGAATTACTGCCAGAAAGGAGGGCGACGTTTCCTCCGTTTATTGTAGTGGCACGTGGTACCGGTATCTGCAAGTAAAACATTTGTATGGTGACTTAAAATAAGACTATTTACCAGTACATGTACATAATGTACTTCAAACAACTACCGTACATACATGTAACTTTTAAGAAATTACTTTCAATGTTCATCTTAACATACATGTAGTATTTGGGGAGCATGGCCAAGTGGGTGGGGATGACTCATGATAAGAAGGATCGGGGGTTCGAATTCGGCAGCTGGCCAAATGTTGTGTCCCTGGGCAAGCCAGTTTACCCCCACTTGCTTCTCTTGAGTCACCCTGAGTACCCTGCATTATAAGGACCCTTGTTATACTGGGAGTAACCTGCGATGGACTCGCATCCAATTCAGGGGGCAATTAGAAAATTTCTCAGTTGGTTTTACGTTTAGGAAACCGGTGGTAAACATCGGCCTGATGAACCATATTGGCTAACGTGTAGGGTACATTTCAGACAGATTTCACTTAACACCAACTAATATTGCCTATGTTTTGTACATGTTTTCATGTCTCATGTTCATGACAGATTAATTACAATCTGTGTCTACGTACATATGCACAAATGTACTTGTATGTCGTGTACGTCAAGAATTCGCACCAAGGGTGCCCAGCCGTCAACACATTTTCATTCTGCACAGATGAATAATTAGATTTTCTGACATTTCAGACAGTACATGCAATGCAGTACATGAAATACATACATGTAGAACAGACTGAGGCAAAACCTTGTCAAACTTTCACTCACAAATTGTTCCCTACGTGTGACGATGCATACACCTGATTTGTGGAGAATCTTGTAATTCTCCTCAAACGATTTAACAGGGACTGACTAAAATCTGAGTGCATCCTTTACTTTTACCAGGGTGATCGG
The DNA here is from genome assembly GCA_029964075.1 of Patiria pectinifera. Taxonomy (NCBI): domain Eukaryota; kingdom Metazoa; phylum Echinodermata; class Asteroidea; order Valvatida; family Asterinidae; genus Patiria; species Patiria pectinifera. The sequence continues at coordinate 12,691 of JASAOE010000717.1, forward strand.
AGATTGCACATTTTTTCACATTTTGTTGAACAAAAAGTCGTTCGAACTCCGAGTTTTTTGTCTCAGCTAAATATTACTGGTTTTCTTGCCGCCAGTTTGTAGGACGCTGCCCAGATGTCGCCCCTAGGGTGATTTGCATGGCTCCCCTTGATTTACTGATTGGCAAGTGTTTGACTACAGGATATGACACCAACCTGACTAAAGTAACAGGCCATCCTGTGGAACACTGACACTTCTAAAACTTGCATAACGGTACATGTAGAGGTGGTTATTCGTGTAAGATTGGCCCGGGGCGCAACAGGCATTTTTTTCACACTTGTGGCAATCTAAATCTCTTAGTATTATCGTATGCTCTATTCACTTTAGGACTAACTGCTGTCTGAAAGTCATAGTCAAAAAAAATTTGATCCTCTTCCCTGCCATGCCTTTTACACAGGCTAGTCACCAACAGTCAGATCATATTTTAAGCAAACACTGTGACTAGTCAAATTCAGTCAACAGACAAAAGCAGACAAGTGGTACTGGGTAAGCACAGCTGGCTTACCAATCACCTACATGTACAATCAAAACACAGCTCTGTGAAGTTACATAAACAGTCGCAGCCAGTCAATCCTACTTTATAAAATATAGCCAGGGAGCTCTAAACTGTTAAAAAAAGTCACTTGACTGATTTTGACTGAAAGGGAAACTTTGCACAGAATGTATATTTGCATAGGAGGGTTAAGGAAACCTCTTCTTTGTTTTAATAATTATAATTGTGCCAGTAGTTTGTTGAACAGTTCACCGAACACTAATAATGTGCATTATGTACACATTATGAAAACAAATTTTTTTGTGCAAAATATTGACAAGTTGGGACTCAAACACACGACTTTCTGCTGTTTGTACTGATCTCGATGCAAAATTTGTTCCCACAGGAAAAAATTGTCAAGGTAACTTCTTGGTAATTTACCGGTACCTGTACATGTATGTTTGTGAAGCAGTTTCTGTTTACATGTTTTAGTATTACATACATACACAGCCGGAGGACGGCAAGACAAAGAGAGAACAACAGATTCTTTGTTGTCCTCAAACTTAGTTACAAATGTACATCTTGTGTTGAGAACGGTCCTCGAATGTACCGTAAGTCTGTGTGCATAGTCTATGGGAGAGTGTTACATTGTATGAACAAAGATAACAATGCCTTGTCCTCGGATGTAATGGTAAAGTATGACTGTGTGTTGTTGTCATGGCTATTGCTGTTCTGCTCCCGCCACCCTGACAATAATTCCCCATGTCCAGATCTTCTTCAATTCCCTCATGTGTAGTACCGGGATGTCAGCATAAATTATCAATGATGCCATTATCAAACCCAGCTGTAGCCATCATTGCTGCTTGTAAGCCACACATCCGGTGCTGAGCCGAGGTCACACATGATGGTTTGTGGAGGTCACATGATCAAGGCCAAGGTCATAATCTCTAGAGGGAGAAAGGCTTGCTGGTACCCATCTAAGATTGATGGCCACTTAAAGATTCGTTGTCATGGGATTTGTTTAAGGGGGATGGGTCAACTTCTGGCTTACGCAAGCTAAGATATCAGCACATGTATGTACTGTACATGTATATATATGAAAATGTTCTTTAAGTTGATATTTTTAGTCGTCTTAGTCATTGATCTTCATTGAGAAGAAAAATTATTTTAGGTACAAATTTTGCCCAAAAAATCGATAACACAGGAAGTGCATAAATTAGCTTTAAAAAAAAAATTGGCTTCATCAGGCAGAGGGAGGCAAATCCAGTTAACCCTTTTCCTTCCAACCTTACATTTCATATCAACACACACACACACAATTTCCTTGCTTTAAAATTCAATGTTCTTGCAAAGTTTTTGCAAATTTCAAAATTTTTCCATAAATTTCCAAAAATTAACGTATAAAATCGAAGAATTCCAGAGGCTTCAAATCAAAGTCTCACAGAAGATGGAACATATAGTTCAAAATTTAAAAAGAAATGGTTTTTAATTTCTGCCCCCTCCAGCATTTCTGTCTGCAACTGTGCATTGTACATAAATTTAGAATTGAATGCTGCTAAATATTGCCAACATGTATGCAATCACAGAGTAGTCACGAATGGCCCAATTTTTCAGGGTTATTGCCATAGCAACAGCGGCAATTCACAAGAAAGCCGAAACAATTATTCCTAATTTTACCTATTGATTGTTTATGGCCAAATGGAAGAAAAGTCTGGAATGAACGACTGATATATTTAAAGGTAAATTGCAACATTGGCAAACATCAAAAAACAAAACTACCGGTCCTACATTATTATGGAATACCGGTACCCTTACTTGACTGTACATGTAAGTGAATAAAAGTCGCAAGCATTCTGTGAAATCATGGCACCTGGTGTGCTGTCATTTTCAAGAAAAGTGGATTTTTTTTTGTAGCAATTTCCAACGATGGTCAGCCGACCATTGTTGGAAAAAAACTGACTTTTTTAAAATTCTGCCCTCAATTTTTGAAATTTAATTAGTCAACATTTTGTTTGCAATCAGTGTGCAAGCCAGCTAGTCTGGTTCCCTAACCTACCGGTAACAATTCCCTGACGTTTATAAATTGCTCTGTTTCATCAGGGAACCAAAAATACAAGGACAGCATTTTTTTTCTTTGTTTTTCCAGCATCTATGAACACAAAACTTTGAACAAGGCAGTTTACTAATATTTGCTAAAAAATACTAACCCCCAAATCCATTACCTTTAAGCCAAAATTACAATTAAGGATTTTTTTAAAGAGGGTTTAGCAATCCCTTCAATAAAACAACCTTTTAGAGTTCAATTTTTACAGGAAATATTTTGACATTCATTTCCTCCAAATAATTCAGCACATTGGATTTGAAAACCCCTCTTTTAAGAATGGTCAATCAGGTTGTTGACAGTCGCGTCCATGAGGGGAATAGCGCCTTCCATTGTCCATTTGGGGGTTTTGTAGTCTCAGGAGGGACTGGACAAATACACTGATGTGGTCCTTCCTTCCTATCTCCTGGGTAGATGGATGATGTCAACTTCCGTGCTGGGGCCGTGTGGGGCCTCATCTTTATTCTGTCAGCAGTATCGCCTGATCTGATAATGAGCTCAGAGGCTGGAAAAGCGATTATACCGGCCAAAAAACATGCACACGTTTCACCCAGCGGCACATAAACAAATTCTGAAATCAGTGCGTGTCTTCATATACTGCAATTGATATGGAAACAACATCTGTATTTCTATATTTTTGCTGGGGGGGGGGGGGAGGGCCAAGTTCATCTTAGCAAAATACTTGTCTGCGATAGATGCTATACAATCATGGCCATGTTATGTTGGTTTGTTGCATGTAGGCCTATGCCGGTAGCAACTTGGCAAGAAATACAAAAAATGTCAGGAAATATTTCTGAAAATCTACCGATGCATCACTATGTTGTCTCCATGTGAATGTCGAAATGCCAGAACCGCTGCCCGTAATAAGCTTTCAAGCATCGATTTGCTGTCAATCGTTCAATATGAAGGTTCAAGTCGTGGACTGGAGTTCCGATCTTATTAGCACGCTCAGGAACTGGCTTGGAATGTCTGTCTTGCATATCGTTTAATCAAACGGACTATCCAGAACTGCCATAAGAAGCTGTGTTTCCTAGGAAACTGCATCCAAGTTAATACATGATGAAGACTTTGCAGCCTTATATTATTGAAGAATTACCACTGTGCATGTGTAGTGTTTTCTTGAAAATGGCTCATGCATCGCCTGTAACAACGATCTGGCGCATGTTCAATTTCGAAGTGTATAATGTTGGTTAAAACGTAATCGCACTGCTCAGGAAATTAACGTAAATGAAAGTTTTCCTCCATTTAATATTAAACGTGCAATGAGATGCCGTGTCTTGACCAAATTAGAGCCAAACATCTTAAAGATGTTGCCACTTTGTGATTTCCTCTTGCTTCTCATTAATGTTTCTTTGGACTATTTGGAGTTAACAAGCTTCGGAATGACATTGAATGATACAAACAGGAGATCGGTAGTGAAAGGTGTCAAAATGAATTCAAAAGGAAAGTCACCACGCGAAGAAACGTCTTGAAGACTTCCATAACCTGTCCAGCGATGAATACTTTCCTCCTTGAATTAATAAAACTCGGCCACAATCCTTGTCATCGCTTTCAAACCTTCTGGTTTTTCCGCAAAAAAATCTACAAAGTCATTCTTGCTGCAAGCGTACCATTATGAGGTGTGTGCCAAGCCGGTTTCTCTTCCCTTGGCCCCCCCCCTTCTTCTCCCCCCTCCCAACCAACACTTTCAATCTTGTCATCTTGAGTGATTATCCCGTGGGATAAACGACGACGTTTTATCCAATTTCCCTCACGGCTTCCGTGCCGCATACAAGCAAGAGCTGAGTCCGTGTGGATGATTCAGCCAAATCCAATCATTGGACAGTTTGTGCCTGGTAAAAAGCCTCAGCGATTTCGTGGCAAATTTCTTAGACAACCATCCAAGTCCTGTGTCAGTATTTGTACTGTGCTCATTTCATAGGCTGGGCCCATTTTATGTCGCTGTTAATCAGAGACTTCTTTCTTAGCAATTTTATGCTAAGGAAAAATTAGGGTCCTCTCGGCTCTGCTTAACGTTAGCGAAAAATCCCTGCTTACCGTAGCAGACAATTCCATGCTTATGGTAAGGGTATTTCACTGGTTAGTGAAGAATTTTGGCTTCTGCGCGTGTTTTCATCCTGTAACTGAGGATTCTGTGCTTACAGGGTTAGCACAGAATTTTTCTGGTAGCTGTTGGCACAGAGTGGTGATCATAAGCGTGGATTTCTGTGGTTAGCTGATGCCTGCCCAGTATGTCTGCAGATAAGCGTGATTGGCATAGTTAGTCACCAATGATTGACAATAAATAGCGGGCAGTCATTCAAAGACTAAAAACTTAACTATGTCTATCCCGAATAAAATCAAGCACTGTTGTGCTTCTAATGTTTTGTAAATTAAATAGGTTTGAAAACACAATTTTATTTGTGCTACACATGTTATACCGTATAATGTTTAACTTTCGTTTAAGCTTGTTGGAAATTTGTAGACTGATTTCAAAGTTGTTCACATTTAAACATTTATACATGTACGTGTTAACGTCACATCGTTAGCGCCATTGCTGCAGAGTGCCTGCGTTCAGGTGTGTTGTCATGTGAAGACACTACAGGTTTGGATGTGCACACTCGGATGAAAATATGTTGTATCTACATTTAAATCCACTGTTCGCACAACTATGGCCTTCACGAAATTTTGTGATTAGGCTGCCCAGCGCCAACTGTTTTGCATTTGAGTCCATACCACGTAGCGTGATACATACATGTACACGTACAAACTAATGCACAGTATTTTACAGCATGAAAGTGCCGATAAACAGTGACATTTCAAACAGTAGAGATCTGTCTACATCTGCATGTGCGTTGTCGTAGTAGTACATATGGTACCAATATACTTTGCCACGAATGACCTGTAATGTTCAGCCACATTTTTTGACACGCCCGTAAATCATATCCTGTGGGTCTATGCTTTGGGGAATGTTCTCCCTTTTCCCCCCTCTTCTAGAATTCTCCATCTAGCATATTATGAATCACGCTTTTCAATTTTCTCTGCACGAATTTTCTTGCCGACTTTCGGCTTTCACCACAAAAGGTAGAAGTTGCGCAGGTTACATGAAGCTCAAGGTTTCTGCGTATCACGTTTTTAATTAAAAGCGACCGTTTTGAGACAGGGGAGGGTTAATTACGTGTGATGTGTGTAAACAACCAATCAATTATGAACAGCTGCAATTCAACTTGAGAGTTTCATAAACATTGCGTGCGTGCACATTGGCAGGCATTTTGAGAAAAGGAAAGGGGGAAAGAACTGTTCAATGCTTACAGTTTGTGGCACATGTCATCATCCAGTTTTCCTAATGGTGTTCAACTTTTCCTGGCAACAATTTCAGTTAAAATTTGGGGGAGGGTAGTGGAATATCCTCTTCCACAGCAAAGGTCTATGATATGCGAGCAGATTCGGCAAAAATTATGCAAAACAAGACTGCGTCTTGACCTCAAGATTCTGACCATTCAGCAGGTGCCTTCTATCGGGTCTTTGGTAACCTGTTGTTGTATTACAAAAACATGGCATCCAGATTGACCAATCAACAGCTTAGTCCACATTTCTGATGGAAATGACATCACAGTTTCTAAAGTCGTCTCCGATTGGCTAGCGCGCTGGGATGCATAAAATGTGCATGTTAGGATTTATCAGACGTTTGACCAGGCTCTGCACAAATCACTCTGCACCCCATCACTCAAATAAATGGTGTTGTCCCATTTAAATTGATACCACATTTGAGGTCAAGATACTTGCAGGTTTGAAGATTTCATAACTTTTCCATTTTTTCAGCCATGTCCACTATCCCATTGAATCGCCCGGCTACAGTAATGTGAACAAGTCCTAAAATAGTTATTTTTAATAAATTCACCCAAACTTGTTTTCCACCCTATTAAGTCATCCGATTGCATCTTATTGAAAATCCATTTTCTGCAAACTGCATCCCCAGACGTCCAGCATTCCTGGCGTGTATGCTCAAACCTTGAAATGTAAAACCCACGCATTACGCAGATGTGGGTTCAGCAAATGACGCAAGCCGCTGGCCGCGCCGCTCTACTTGAAAGCTTGGTCGCTTCTGAAGTACCTGAGGAGTGGTGTTAACCCATTTGTGGAATGTTTTGCAATAAAATGCCATCGCCAAATACTCAGGAAACTGCACAATTGACCGATCAGACAGGTCACACAAATTTCACCAGTTTCCTGATAGTTTGAAATTCTGTTTTGAATATTGGCAAGTTACTTGATTTTTAATTGCAATTTGGATAGTGTCTTTCACATTCTGTTTTGAGTAGAGCTCCACACAAAAATTAACATCCAAGAGTGTCTGAAAGTGGCAAATATATTCACAAAAATTTACCAGTGAGAATTTTGGCTACTACCGTGAAAATAACACTAAATATACATGTACATGTATCTATCATTTTAAAAACTGAATTATTTTGCTAGCACGCTGGAACTGCTATTCCAAGGTTATTGGTTCAAACCCTGTTTGTCAAATATTGTTGTTTCCTGTTTTATATTTCATACTCAGTTTATAAAAAAAAAAAAAATTTGATTTTTTTTCAACTGATGGATTCTTGTTTTGCTCACTCTTGAAATAAATATCTTGCCAGGCAACCCTTTTTGGGGCAAGAATGGCACAGATCAACATTTGCACTTGCGAGTGCAGTTGCAAAATAGGTGAACGCTATCTGATGATTGATAACCAGTTAAGCTTTGCTGGTGAGACATTAATCATACAATGTACAATGTCCCGTAGGTGGTTGGTATCTAGGGAGAGTGCGTACACTGTAAGTCGGTCGGGTTATCGGTATACCGGTGTCATTGCTGAACTTAGGGACCAGTGTCCTCATTGTACCAATACATTACTGACTGACTACCTCACTGACTGACTGTTACTTGTCACCTGAGCAGTGCCATCATATAGGATTACCCCTTAAAGGTATTATACAACATTTGCAAACATCCAAAAACAAAACTACCAAATTATTATGGAATACATTGTACCTTACTTGACTGTAAGTGAATTATAGTCTCAAGCATCCTGTGAAATCATGGCACCTGGTGTGCTGTCATTTTCAAGACAAGTGGAATTTTTTGTAACAATTTCCAACGATGGTCGGCCGTCCATTGTTGGAAAAAAAAAGACTTTTTATTTAGTCCAGTCCAGTCCAGTTAGTTAATTTATTTGCAAACGGATGCAAGCCAGCTAGTCTGGTCCCCTGACCTGACAATTTCCCGACATGTACACATTTCTCTGTTTTGGTCTGAAGTACATGAAGTAGGGTCGGGGAAACAGACTACAAGAACAGCAAATGAACACAAAACTTAAACAGATCAGTGTAACAATATTTGCTATAAGAATAATACTAACCCCTAAATCCATCTATTTCTGAAAATTACAGCAAAAGAAAATGTTGTACAGTGTACGGTTCATTGTATAGGGCCTAACCCAAATGAACTGGCTAAATCCGGCCCATTATGTAGACCACATTGTTCATGAACAGACTTCCAGTTATCATGAATAGCATATCTAAATGTAAATCGATTGAATAAGAACATTGCGTGTGGTGTGGTCCTGCAATCCATTTGATAGAGTTCTTTGGGTGGGCTGTCAACCTTTTCAGCAGTTGCTGCACATTTCAACCTGGTGTTGACCCATGCAATGTGTGCTTACTCAGCATGAGGTCAACCCGTGCAGGGAATTGGGAGAAAATGTGCTGCCCTGGTACAGGAATTGAAATACCAGTACATTGTAAATGTATACGAGTACACTGATTGAAAATTTACTGGTCAGACTGTTCAAACATGTATCTGGAGACGTTTAAAATCATACTTTGTTTTGAGTTAAGTCCCAGGGCCATTTAAAAACAACAATCAGTGCTTGGCTCAACAAGGATTTATTGGAAAAAAGGTGGGGTTTTTTTTTGGGGGGGGGGGAGTGATGTTGTAGTGTTTGAATATTCTATGGTACACAACACTTCATGTTTTTTAATGTCATGTAAATCTTGATGCTTCAATTTCAAACTTGAGTTTTACAAAAGTTTACGGACACTGCGTTCACCTGCACTGGGTGGGTTTCTGTCTGAATCAATTACTTGAACCACGGAACAACTTCCACTGCACCCCCCCCCCCACCCCCTCCCAACCAAAAACTTCTCTTTTTTTTAACAGTAGGTTGGTTGAATTCACCCGGTAGGAAAGAAAAAAGTCATTATCTAAATTCTTGATCCCAAAAAGTTATTAAAAAAAATCATGTTCTTATACTAAACAAAGTCCCCTAATAATTTGACAGTCTGAAAGCCCCTCTGCGTATAGGGCAGCACACTGATGACAAACATCGTGTCAAAGATTGGGCCGCGCCACGCACCCTGCGTGTTGGCCCAACGCCAGGCGACATGCGACGGGAAGTTTGCCATTACGAGAGAGAACAGTTGCCTTGTCCGATCCCTACACCCAATCATGCATGTCGTAGGGATGTATCAATTACTTGAGTTAATTGTGATTGATATTTAATATCTCATACTGTTTTGGGATCTTAATGGTACATGTACGGTCTATCACATACTTAATTAGTGTTTGAAACCAAACTTACAAAATGTAACTTTCGTTTGCCAAAAAAAAATGATTCACAATCACATAGCAATCGTTTTAAAGAAGCCACTTCCGAACTTCAGTGTTGACTGCCAGTTCCTGCATATTTGTCGGAAGTTCATTGATAAATTCATCATGTTTTCAGTTTTAATATTTTACATACTCGAATACTAAATATTTGTTATATTGGAATCCCCAAGATGATTTTTCTTGAAGAGTGAAATCCTTCGAGAGTGTTGTGTGTAACTGTTTTTAATTGTCTAATTTCCTCAGAGAGGGTTGGAAGGAAGTTAGTTACAAATTAATAATGTCACCTGTTTCCATGACAACGACTGCTAGTTTTGACAGCAATATCCTTGCTTTACATTAATGTTTCCTTTGTCCAACCAACCAATCGGTACCCTGTATATATGTTAATATATCCCTGACAGTCGAGAGACCGGTGAAATTCTATCTGCAGTCCAAGTAGTCGGCGCTCTGTACATGTTAATGTGCCTGCGACAGTATGGAGACCGGTGCAATGCAATCACGTACATTCCAAGTCAGCTGTTGCTGGTATATTAATCAACCAGTCGACAGCTGCTCGACAGCGGGGTACCAGTTGTGCTGGTATGTTACCCTGCATATGTGCCAGATTGAGACAAGAGCACCACATGTGTACTTTGCACCTTTCACAAAGGTCATGGTTTTAACACCCCTCCCCCTTCCCTCACCCCTTACCCCCTCCCCTGACCTGACACTCTTCCCCGCCCCTTTCCCCTGTCCCTTCCCTGCCCCTCCAACAATATGTCATGACTGCATTGTACTTTGAACTATAGAAACAGATACTTTGATCTGCTATTTGTTTTTGTGCTTTTGCAGATCAGACAAAACAAATGTGATAAAAGATCATTAAGGCCATTTTGACACAGAAAGATAACATACAATGTACAGTTCCACATTCCATTGTCCCTTGGCCAACACTAATCTTGTTTCCCTGTCAACATTTTTGGGTGTGTATGTCCAAGGTCTGTTCAAGTTCCATTTCTTGTACGTGTACCGATTCACAACATTTATCAATGTTACATTCTGTTTCACCTAACGGATATGTGCATACTGGGCAGATATATTCAGTTTAGTGTTGTATATAAATACATAGCTTCTCTGCAGGCTACCAACATTCACATGCAAGTACACGTACAAGTGTACATGTATTTGTATAGCCCTCCCTTGCTCCGTTAGTCACCCGGGCCACAGGCAAAATTGTGCGCAGTTTATCAGAACTTTAATTTGTCCATTCAATACATGTGCGTCAATAGATGATTGTTCATGTACATATACCGATACCTTGTATACAACACACCTTGTACAGTTGCATACAGTACATGTACATGTACACATGTACACGCACATGCACAGATGAATTTTCTTTTGACGAGACCTATTTAATTGGAACTAACCATTTCCAAGGTGGGGATGAACATCCACCTGGCTGGGAATCTGCAACTTTGAATGGCATTGACACTTGCACTTGATGTTGAGAGCACCTGACGTCTCCCCTTAATAGGAATAATGGTTGGGTCCGTAGTGGGCCTTATGGGTTGTGTATGTATGCAGTAAAATACACACACATGACTTCCATGCTGGTTGGAACCTGGACAGCAGAATCCACCGAGAAATACCCGAGCGTGCACATACCTTGTGATTGGGAAAGTCTGCTTACGGCAGACGTAGACCTACGTGTGGGTCTTCAGATCATGGGTTGAATGCAGCACGTTTGCTGCATGTGGACATACCTGAAGTCACAGACCTCTGTTGAACGTGTTGGGAAATTTTCCTGACTTTACAAAAGAGTGGTCAGACTTGGATGAATAATCCAAAGGATTTCCAGCATTTCCACCGGACTGGTTGGATGTCCTTGTTTCCGTTGGCGATCATAACTGACAACGTAGGATCAACTTCATTTTCGTCCCGAAGTTCTCGGGTTAATTGAAATCTTCGTGGCCTCTCAATATGAAGTCGTTAGGACAGCGTCGACCCAATGCCAAGGCGCCGTGCCACATCAACATAGTGGTAAGATATTCCTAAATTACTTGAATATCTTTACACTGGAGCTGGTTCATACTTAGGGCAAATAGTAGAAACTCAAATTTGTGACTTACATGTACGCACACATGTACTTGGCAAAACCTTGCGCTACTTATTGCCGAATCCGACGACCAGAACTACAAACCGTTACAGCGGTGGTAACACACTCACGCGCATGCTGCACGCGTTCTTAAAGACAAGACGCGCGCATCATGGTAACTATAAAATTGGTTGAAGGAGCCCTAATTAAGTGCATGCATATTACCTGAGCACAACTTGCGCAAGCCTGTTGCCACCTCAGAATATGGCTGTTGCCGGAGTTGTCTTCAGACGAATCTGAGCACGTGATCACTGCACACTCATGAGGCCCCCTTCAATGGCCAAAGCATTGTGCTAGTTGTACAGAACAACTGGCCTATGATGTGAACAATAGCTATCACAATGCTTACGCCATTAAAGGGGGCCTCGGTGATGGTAATGATAGCTTGCTAGGATTGGTCAACGTGGATGCCAATTGTCACACATTTCAACTCCGGTTAAGTTTTGCTGCAAATTTTTTTTGAGGTCAAATTTGTCTCTGCAATTGCATTCACATGAAATTATGAACCGTCAGTAACATGTCCTAGTTTTAAAAAGGACATGCACATGTGTATATTGGCACAAATTGACTGTGTTGATTTTGATGGATGCAGGAAGATGCCTTTAATATTCTCAGAAAGTAACAAGACCCCTTGCCTTTAACTTGCCAATTACTCGTGTTATACAAGAATTATGGTCCAAACGACAAGACAGAAAATGTCTGTGAGTGTATAAAATACCGATACACATTGTGCTGTGAGTGTGACAGTTTTGTAGAAAGGAACCCCACACGATGGTTTTATTATTAACAAACAAATCAATTTATGACCATTAGTACTTGTAGCTTTCCCCTGTGCCATACCTTGGTTACTGACTGGGCTTTCTCCTAGGGCGTGATGTCTGCGACCGCTCAATTAGGAAATTCTTGGTGTGTTCATTTGATTTCTGGAATCGTTGCATGCGGTTGCCATTTCATTCTTAGGGTCATGGAAACAGTGTGTTGTGCAAGTCATTTGAAAGGGCATACTCAGACTGATTTGTTCGGTAACAATAATATTTGGTCTTTTTCAGCAATTGTGTGTTGATTTTTCTTGCCGCTATGTGATCAGGGTTTTTTTCCCACTAGTGACACCCTGTAACATTTATTTTTCATCTCATGTGGTTTAAAATTGTTCCAAAAGAACCACTTACTATAGAAAAAGAAAAAAATTGTAAAGAAGATAGTTTCAAAAGATATTGGCCCTACTGTATTTTTTCGTATGTGTGATATTTCATATGTTAAATGGAATTACAGAAAATACAAATGTTCTGTTACCGATATTTTGTAATGGGAAAAGAATAAAAACTCAAAAATACATTTTTTTCATTAATTTGTGTTTAGCAAAGAGTTAAATTTTCCTTTCTTTTTGAGTTGCAAATCGAGGGAAACTGCTCACTTTGTTGATAAGATCAACAGTGTTCCAAACAACATCATGTATTCCTATCTTGAGACCAGATTGAATTTCAAGACTATAAATCTATTCAACACACTCCCCAAACTGCAAACCTTTTAAAAAACCCTGGGTCATCTTGAAGAACTCAACCAAATAAATAAAATGTAGGTCTGCGCGCTCGCCCCTTCCACCCGAAAGCAATATTTCATGAAGCGGACAACGATTGCAGCACTGCAAACTGACATTTAATGAACTTTTTTCTCTTTCCCAACGGAGCTTCGAGACACCGATTGCAATCCATTCCGATTTGACGGGGTTGATGTCTTGGGGGCATCATCTCTCTGTCTTTACAGAGCCTGTTGGGCCGTCCCCCAAACCCCCCCCCCCCCCCACGTTGGTCGTTATCAGGGAGGGACTACTCTCAAGACATGGGGGTGACATTTCCACATCTTCGCCCCTGATTAATTCCCAGTGATTGTACATTATTCAGCCCAGGATCCTCCGTCAGCTGACAAATGTTTAGTAAGTCTAGGAGGGAAGTTTATGAATTTCTCATAAACTGTTCTGGAGATTTATTGATCGCCAATCCGGTAGCCGCGCAAACATCGGGCCAAACAGGCAGGATCTAAAACGCAGTTGGCAAAGAGTTAAGGTTAAATGTGTGCCCAGATTTTAATGATTCAAAAACAACAGGCAGACATGAAGATAAAAGTTTTGAGGTTATGACTGTTACCCTGATGTTAGGCAAAGGAATAATTTGTTGCACAGTGCATGTTCTTTTTCAGAGAAATTTTTGTGTGTGAATCATTGGACTTTTAAGGATGAGCTTCATATCTAACTGAATGAATGTGTCTGGAAAACTGAAACACGCACTTCTGTCAACACCAGTGCATTATGTTTACTTGACCATATAGTGCACAGGGTGAGTAGCCGTGTGTGTTTATTGGTTCGGTTTCTGATGTGGGCGATAATTGCGTCTGTGATGGGTTCCTGAAATGAATTGGTTTTGATGTGTTCACAAACGTACATCAACAGCGAAACTAGTAATCAAGCGTGTATTGTGCTTCGTAAAGGTCGTACGGCATTTGATTATTGAACAGGCATCTGGAGTTTTTGTAGATTCCGCGTAGATTGTACTTAATTGGGCATCAGTTTTAGACTGAAACTGAAAGAAAAGGTCGAAACCGAGTAATTGATGGTACCAGTACAGTACCCGGTACTTGAGAGGAAAAATGCTGTTGTCATAAAGTTTTCATCATAAATTTGGGGGTTTTTTGGAGGGGGGTGGGGGTTGCAAAGGCGGATCCAACGGGGGCCATGCCCCCCCCCCCAAAAAAAAAATTAACCCACTTTTTTTATTCTTTCATTTGTTAACAATGTCGCAAAAAGGCAGCCATTGCAAATACACCACCCACAAAACTTAAACAAAAGCAATTTATATGCACCCCTCCCCTTGTTATTCATATTAAATTTGGGGTGGAATTTTTTGAACCAACTTTTTTGGTCACAACATTTTGTTCTGGATCCGGCCTTGGGGGCTGTACCCCTTAAAATAGTCCTGTAAAAATGTAGGTGTTCAGATACATGTACATGTACCATAAGGCCGACATGTACGTATGGCGCCTTCCATCTGAGAAATTCAACTCGTCATTGGGTCATCCTAAGTTCATCCTCACCGCACTGAAAGTAAATCAACCCAGACTTCAAGAAGATGTTTAGACCTTCAAGTGGACGAGAGAATGATGTCAGGCCATGTCTGATGTACTCTCTACTTCTAGTCTTTCGTGCTTCTGGCATTGCATTACATACGTGCTCTTAACCAACGGCCACATCATCCCAGTTAGCATCAGAGCTTCGTCGTGCTATATATCAAATATTCGATCATCAACCAAATATTCAAATAGCTTTTGCTGGTTCAAATCTTCGAAAGATACAAAACTACGCATGTGCACACACGACTGTGATGTTATTTTGATCGTTATTGCCGCGCTTTGATGTCAGATGCCACATTTTGTTGAAAGTACCTTTTTTTTGGTCGACAGCGGTTCATTGCTCCCATTCTTTTAGCAGGTTAAAGCAAATGACAGTTTATTAAATACTTTCTATTGCACAACACTCCTGTGGCCCATAACCATGATCACCCCGCGCACATTTTAACCGGCGCGCTTTGCCTGCAACTTTTGAGGGGTGATTAATTTGGGCGATTCACAATGCAGTGTGCCACCAAGAGTTTGCCATGGAGAGTCCATTTTTCAGGTTTACTGTCGACAAAATATGGTCCATTTGAATGAGTGTCAGAAGACAAATCTTGAGCTAATATGTTATACATTGGAGCATAGCGTTCTGCCGCTTCACAAAAAAACAACATATTGATAAGAAGAAAAGAAAAAAAAAAAAAAAAAAGACAAAGTGGTATAAATTTAATGAAATTGGTTGGGGCAAAACAGATCCTCTAATCATACGATACGAAACTACTGACCGGAGAAAAACTAACAATTTTTGGCAAAATTTTTGTCCCCCTCTAGAAAATTTGTCGACCATCTCCCACAATGCACATTTGAATGTTTGGCGTTTGAGGGATTGTGAGTGTTGGAAGGCGTCACTTTTAGCGGTTGTGAGTAATGACAAGACAGATACTGTTCCCTGCCCCATTTTTCATTATCAGTTTTGTTTCTTGAGGAGAAATGGGGATTTCTGTGAATGAACTAAAAATATCTTTTTTCCTGGCTTAATTGGGATTTTATTATTTTTTTTGGGGGGGGGGTTGGGGGATATACTTTTTTAAAATGCTGCCTTGACTACTAATAGTATACATCAGTGCATGACATGTTTTTATGTAAATGTTCTGTTAAGGATGATGAATGTCAGTGGAGCATTAATGTCATTAGTAAAGCTTGGAATTAATGAATGCTTTGATCATGCTTTTAGTATTGACCCAAAAAAATCCATTAATCGTTGAAATTTGGATATTTCAACATGACACCGGTTTAAAAAAGCTACAAAACTCCTCTGTCATATTTCCTAAATACGTGTACAAAGCCAAGATAATAGAGATTGAGGATGCATTTCACGTACAGATGCAGTCTCTTCTTGTCCAAGCTTTCTATAAAACCTGACACTTTGAGAAATCTTGCTCTCAATCTGCGTCTAAAAAATCCTTTGACGTCATTCCGACGCGGGGAGAGTGGGGGGGGGGACCTTCCGCACAACAGATCTCTCGGTCAGAATCTGATAGGCGTCGCATTGTAATAGCATTACCTGAGAGAAACAACCTCTAGATGGGTTTGAGTGACATCAAGTCTTTCAGAGAAGTCAATTCAGGCGGGCGCGGCGGACAGAAAGCTGAGGGAGTGCCGCTGCGATTCATTGTTCGTGCCAAGCGCAACTGACTTTGTCGGTTTTATCGGTTTTCCGGGGAGTATTGTCCGCAAGTTCCTTTGAACAGCTTTCAAGCTCTCGGGATAAGGTTTCATTAGAGTAAAAGGATGGGTTTTCTTGAGTCACTAAAAAAAAAATTATTTGGAGTTATAGACGTGTCCGGATGTTGTAAAATTTTATACACGAGGCAGTTATTGCCTTAACAATTTAAAAGTATTGTATGAAAAGGAATAACAACATTAAAAAACACTTGTGAGTTTAAGTAAAACATTGGAAATTCAGATGAGCTGGACTTTTAACAGCGTGTATGATGGAAGATGGAGAATCAAAACGGGCTTTTACTAAAAAAAGAAAAATCCATTGATGTGATACGGTGATAGTTGGGAATTGATAAAGCATTGTAAAATGTACCTATGGCTGGGACATTTTTGTGAGGAAGTTTTCTATTAGGAAAATGTGGACCGAGTTGTAGGGACTTTCAACTGTCCCCACATGTTTCTTCAAAACAGTTTTCTTCACCTTCAAAACCTGTCATTCGACTGCAGTGTGGTCCACAGAACTGGTTTTTTGTACTCACTTGAATTACTTTTCAAATGATTTAAACATTGTAAACATCTTTTGATTTACGGCACAACTGACTGATTGAAAACACATCACTGTTTAATTTATGTCTTGCCTTAATTGGTTCGTTAAGTGTAGGTCTTCGTGTAGTCAACGTTGTAAATCATGTCCTAGGAAGTGATGTTATGGAGGTTAATGCTCCAGGTTCAGGAACAAGGAATGACCAGCAAAATGAAGCAGAAAGTCCACCGACCCTGTCCCCGTTCTCAAACCTTGATTTGTTTCGACAAAGTCTCCTCAGTGTCAAGAAGAAATAAATTGCCATTTCTTGTGTCATTCTTGCAGAGTTTGATTGATGATGATATGATGTGAGGTTGGCTAGCCAGGATTTCTTTAAACTTTTAACAAAGTTTCCTTTCACCGTGGATCAAGAAAGTGGGTCTCTTCCGTGCTCTATGGTTTTGCTTCTAACAGACCACTTATTGCTTTCCCTCCTGGAGATTTCAATATCCAAAGGAGGATTGTGGAGGATTATTTTTCTTTTTTTTTGCTCAGAAGTAATGTTCATGAATTTTAATTGTTCTCATTGAGCTGGAAAAATTGTAAACTTTATCTTTTTCTTTTTCTCTTTTTACAGTCGGATTATGATGAGGAACGAGGACCCGCTGACTACAGCAGCCCCAAGCCTGCCAGTGCCAC
Organism: Patiria pectinifera; assembly: GCA_029964075.1. Classification (NCBI taxonomy): domain Eukaryota; kingdom Metazoa; phylum Echinodermata; class Asteroidea; order Valvatida; family Asterinidae; genus Patiria; species Patiria pectinifera. Next base: position 30,122 of record JASAOE010000717.1, read on the forward strand.
CAGCGGCTTCGCCAACTCCTTCCCTCGTAGTTTCCGGTTAGGGCGCCCTCTATCCATCGATGAGAGTCGCATCGCGCGGCGAGGCAGCCTGGGTGGAGCCGGGCTCCTCGGCCAGCAGTTCCCACCGTCGGGGGGAGGGAACACGGGGTACCATACCAGCACAACCAATGCGCTGACACTGGAATCGTCCAATCTACAGCGAGTACGACACCTGCTTGGCCAATCGGCTCCCTCGTTATCTGCAAGTTTGGTAAATATTTTAATTTACATTTTAATGTAATCAACGAATTAAGAAGCTACTTAACACAAGACCATTCGATCAAAATTGTTCCCCCTGACCAGAGGGCATATAATTATTCCTTGAATCTTCACATAAATGATAAAAAAGGTAGAGGTTATTACCTCTGACAAAGCAGGCTTATAGTCATTCCTGAAATTTTCACAAGTAATGATCAATATAAGCAGCTATTTAAACACCTGACCATATGATTGAAATTATTACCCCTGACAAGCAGGCTTACAATCATTCCTGGAATCTTCTGAAGTAGCACGCATTGTTTGGTAGGAGACATTTATTAAGACACAAACATCCTGCACATCTGTCTGTATACATTCCGATCAACCCCATTATTGTGAAGACGTTGCCACAAAACGTGAGTCAGCCGTAACCACAAGACCACAGCATCCTTGGGCGGTCAAGATTTAATCATTAGGACGGGCTACCAGTCTTGTTATTTTCCTGTCTGCTTCCATGCAATTAGTCTGTGGTAATTTCCAAATTTCCCTGCTCCATTTCTCGTGCATTGTCGCTTTGGCAAAGCGGTATTTTTGTTCTTGCATCACAGAGTTTGAACTGGTGAATTTATACATCACATTGTCTAAAAAAATATTTTAAAAAAAATGGGCTTTTGTGATTTGAAGCCTCTTAACCCTTACTCCCTGGGCAGTTTTGCTAGGATTGCAACCTCAATCCTGCATATTCCTCCAACTGCCTCCATGTCAACATAGCATACAGCCTCAATCCTGCAAAATGATCCGTTATTTCTTGAATGTGGTCCTTGGAGGGGTGACCACTGCCTCAATCCTGCAAAATCCTCCAGTAATCACTGTCAATATGTTGAGGCAGACCCAGTGACATCCTGGAGCAGGGAGGAGGATGTCAAGTACATGTATAATCTAGGCCCAGATATATGCAAGGCTGAGCATTAAACAACACAAGGTCTGGCCTAGTGCATCCTCCTAAATCAGCCACACATTTGTGCCATATAGCCTCAATCCTGCAAGATCCTCCATTTTGCAAAGAAGACTTTGGAGAATTTGGGAAGGTTAGGGTTAATTTAAGAAATAGATACGTACTCTAAATGTGCAGTTTTCCAATGAATCTAAATTTTCCTGAAATAAATTATTTTCATGTGAAAAAGCACAGGACTCGGGCTAAATACACAAATGTCAATATCTTTGCAATTTATTAAAACATGAAACACCTATTGCATACACATTTTCCAATCATGCATAAATATTACATTGCATAATATTGATTATTTGTTAAAAACCAATTGTGCGTAATACCCTTAGTCATTTGCACCTGCTGATTACAATATGATGTGTTTTTTGCCGTGTTTACGGTCTCCATGAAATGAAGCAAATCATCGCGAAAACAGGTGTTTTGAGAACGGCAGAACTTGCCAAATTAAAACATCACTCATGTTCACTGCACGTGTGCAGTAGGCCATTTTTTTCATTTCCTCGCCAGTGTGAATTTCCAAATTTACGGATATTTGATTTGGGTTTATCTCCCTGATGGAATGAAGCTTCGTATGAATTTTTTTAAAATTGCAATAGCATCTGGTGAGTGACCCCACTGTCGGCCTGCATCTAAATGATTGATGTTTTTGTTGCTTTGAGTGCGTACCGGTACATGCACAAACTCAATTTAATTCAGGCCATAAAATACTGTGTACGGTGTAATACACGTACATGCATTGAGCTGATTCGTACATGTATGCACATAAATATTGTACAAATGCAATGCTCAATTTACTATGAAATTTAAAAAAAAAAATTCTTAAGGAAGCTAGTTTTACATAAATTTCTTAAAACCAAGAATTTTTTTTTTTAACTTGTCTTCTGATTGATTTTATGCACTTTTTAAGGATTTATCATAAACATGCATACTGTACATGTACTTAGAACATGTATACTTATGTTGAAAATAATTTATGCTCTTCTTTGTAAAATAAATTAAGTTGAATCATCTTCTTCATTAAAAAAAAAAAAGATCCTGTCCTCTCATATTCACAATAAATGTCACGGAATTGAGACCAGTTTTCCCCACAGACAGCGTCAGGTACCTGTACTTCACGTTTGCCAAGATTTGCACATGTTATCGTTTAAGCTGTGTCCAAAGCCGCTGATTAGATTGAAATACGTGGACATTTTTTGCAACGAATTATAGCGGAGGACTTTATAATCAAGGAGAATGCATTGACTAATCCGTTTAGCCTTGGGCTTTGCATTGGGCGCTGTGCAAAGTTGAACCCATTTACCAAGCCTTGATGTATTTTGGCTGTTGATAATGCAGCCTTTTAGAGAATAATCCTTGGTATTTTTTATATTTCATTCATTTTTTTAAGCTTGCATCAATTTTGCCCCAATCAGTGACTTTTTGTGTCAGTTAAATCTTGCATCGTATGGTGTACGTGTACGTTTAGTATAAATCTTCAGGAATTTTCATCTGCATTTTTTTTTAATGTAGCTAGGAGTTTTGGAGAAGGAATTTAGATAACAAGCAAGTTAGTAATTTTTTAACAATTTAAATTTCCAATTTTTGTAAAAACAAGTCCCCTTCTGCATATTGTATACCCTTTCCTATGCTTGGCATTCCGCTATGCACACATGTACTGCATGTCTGGGAAAGCTTTGAGACTCAGTGCTTCAGATAACAAATGGACGCAATTTAATCAATCCAATAACAAGATCTGCACATCTCGCCGAGCTCAGTGGAAAACGTTAATGCGGAATGAAGACTCTTGAAAAGATGGAGCAATCTCCTGACTGAAGCTCAACGAAAACATCAAAGAAGATCCTGAATTCTACCCCCGAGCGGAAGCCAGCGAACGTGCGGATGAAAAAAAAAAGGAAAGATACAGTAAACGGTGAACAGGAAGCCGGATACGGGGAAATCAGGTTTGCACACGGAATTGCGAGATTCCGAGATTGATGGCAGGAACTGGAGAGTAATTCAACGGTCGGCTCCAGTATTCTCATGACGTGCAGCTAGAATCCAGATACAATGCACACTGTGATTTGTGTGCCGAGTAACATGCACTGGCAGAAGTTTCTCTACTGGCTCGCTTTGATTTCAATATGCTCCACTTTTTTCCTGTCCCTGTTACATCTACATACCGGTGAAACATCTGTGAGTTTGTAATTCTGATGCACTCCTCAATACAGTCATCCTTAATACAGTCGTCCTCCATGAGTGATTATGATTAGCAAACTACATGTACATGTACATGTACCTATCAGTACATGTACCCAACAAATAAACATTGTTCGAAGTTTATGATAGCTGTATGGCAGTACTACTTGGTAACAGGGACGGGAAAATGTCACACTTTGGACTTGAAATGGATGGCTTGTGTGTAAAGCACTAGCCTCTCACCACTGTGGCCCTGGTTTGAATCCCGGCCGCGGACCATACATGTATGCCATGTGTGAGTAGAGTTGCGTTGGTTCTCTCCTGTGCCACGAGGGTTTTTCTCTAAAAAAATTTCCTCCCTCTAAAAAAATCAAACACTTTCGATCTCAGGCTGTGCTCTGTCACTCTGTGGTCACACATATATGGGTCGATGTGGCTGGCTGCCTAAGGCGTCTTTACATGCCTGCGGCCCGACCACGTTGTAGCCGCATCCTTCGCAGTTCAGCTTCTCAGCTGTGTGTAAGGATGATTAACCCCCAAAGTATTAAGAATTATTAAATTTTAGAATGACCTACATGTATACAGTATGAGAAAACAGCTGCAAACTGCTTACTGGCTGAACTGATTTGAAATAAGAGGGTCTGACATTTTGATCCTAGCAGAATCTCTTTGATAAAAGTGTTTGAGAAAGATTTTCCTGTAGTCCCTGCTCATCAGAGAATGTCATTTGTTGGCTAAAACTACATAGACTGCATCATACCGGTACATGTATCCACAAATTATTATGATTAAACATTTTACAGGCCATTGTACCGGTACCTGTAACATTTCCAATCTAATGTATTTGGACAGACTTCCTTTCCCTCTCTGTACTTTAAAATAGATATTCTTAAAAAAATAAAAACCTGCAAACTGGATTATTTCCACATATTCTTCAGTTCAACTGTGGCACAAACTATCCTGTTGTGTGACCCAGTATTGCTAGCAGATAAAATGCAGCGACAATTGATCAGTCTGGAGACTTTACACAAACAGACACATAAAATCTAATTAGGTCACGGCAAATTGCGACGACTCAATCAGAGGAGCCTTCGCATCTCTTTGTCCGCGAGTCCTCGGAAGATTTCCTTGAGGGAAGGTGAAAGTGAGAAAAAGTACTGTTGAACTCGACGGACGTCACACCAGCCTGAAAGCAGGGTCCTTCAGTTCAGTCATCGAGGGTCTAGTTTCATCCCGGCTCACAAGAAACCTTAGATCAAGATCCTTCAAACCGGTCAAGACTTGAAGACGAGAAAATGAAGTTGTATTTTAAAAAGCCTTTGAAATCCCAATGCATTGCTTTTTTTCTCTCTTTATGCATGCTGACGGGGGACTCTTTCTACGTCTTGGGATCAAGTAACAAATTGCCTTTAGACTTTCCCTGTTGTGACGAGGTTCTTAACTTTCTCGGAGCGAGATCAAATTTTAAAAGAGTCTTCTGTGGTGCTTGCTGGTTATCCCGTCGAATTGAGGGATATATAATCTGCCCCATGATTGGAACGGCTTTGTGGCACACCAAGATAAGCAGTGTCAGATTTTGAGATTCTTGTTTCGATTTTGATTCCTTTTTTTTTCCCCGGCGGAGGTTTTGTCTACTGTGTGTTTATGTACAGGTCTAGCATTTCAACGCTTGTAATTCACTCTTTAAAAATTGGTCTGTCCATGGTCAAGTGTATAAACACACAATTTGCAAGACAAGATAAGTTTTATTGGTTAAAAATTTAGGCCAAAAACAGCATAATAAACAGAACTGTGTCAGCAGTAATTATTTTATTTTCTATTCGTTCCTATAAAATCATGCCGTTTTTGTTCTTCTACAAACTAGTCCTCAAATACTGAAATCCTGCAGAGTTTCTTTTGGAGGGGGACTATATCTGCGCAAATAAGAACATTTTTTAGTAGACAAAAGAAATTCGAAAGAAACGAAGCAATTTTGTATATTGTCATGTTCCTTCTGTTGATTCATTTTTTTTTAATAAGAGAGGGAAATGTACATGTTACTTAGACAATCTTGCTATAGACCTTTACCATGCTGCCACCATTTCAGTCATGTTCCCTGTATCCATTAACAGTACTGAATGATAATGTTGTTTGTGCAAAAAGGAACCAGACTCTTTTTCCTTCCAGCCTCGCTTTGGTTACGTTGATTTGAATGGGGAAAATTCAAGATGGCCGCAACATGATAATGGTCTATTATGCTGTTCCTTCATCCTATTCCATGTACATTTTCTCTGAGATGACCGTTGCTCAACTTCGGTGGTATACGTGCGACACTCTCTCTTCCAACCAATTGGACTAACTGGCCCAGTTGTCTGCTCAATGATGCATTGATTATTTCTCACTGATGAGTTGTTTGATAAGAAAACACCCCCTTCCTTCCCACCCCTCCCCCCCCCTCCCACCTCTACTTCCTGTATGCCAGTCCAGGGAAATGCCACCCTCCGAAATCAATGGTAAAACAAGCCATTCCTGCACTCGTTCCCTGGGGGGATCTGACAAATATTATTTTTACTCGCCGCAGACTGCAGTAGAATTAAGCATTCAATCAACAACTCGTCAGCATGCGGTGGTCCGTACGGACCGAGGCAACTGATGAGGCTTGCGGTTCTGCGTGCTGCGCGCCTCCGCATGTAAATACGCTATCTCAACCCACGTTAACTACGTGCGCTGCGTGATTGCTTGTCGTTGTACGAGTACCTGTAATGTACACGAATGTGGTGTCACTTATAAAAACACTTGACTTCGTTGACTGTTGTTCGTTTTCATTGGCACAGTGCCAAGACTGAGAATTTGGCTCTCTAAACATTCTTGTTTTTCTGCACAGTGTGTTTATACTGAATCCAAATTTACGTAGTGCTTAGATGTTCTTGATGGAAAGCTGGGATTGGAATTTAACAAAATATTTATTATTTCTTTTTGGAGGTATTGTCAGTGGACTATAAGAAGAGCACAAATTGGACTGACACAATCACAATGAAAGTACAGGATAACTGTAGCTAAAGACAAGAACAAAGAAAAATGTTTAAAGGGAAGATACAACATTTGCAAACATCAAAAAACGAAATGATCAAATTTCACGACATATCTCATCCCATCTTCCCTAAATCCTACATCTAGCCTATTCACAAAACTGTCAGTTTTCTCAGCATTTTGAGGACTCAGCAGCCAACTGCTACTGCAACTTCTACTTTCAAATCCCAAGTGTCATTGTTTTATTTTGGCGTATTAAGGAAATTGCCTTGCAAGAATGCCCAGAGAACTAAAGTTAATTAATCCATCATTGCCTGATCTCCCAGGGGTTTTAAGATGATCCAGGAATGATTATAATCCCATCAATCAGGGTAACGATTTCATCAGAAGCATCTTAGCCCTTGAACAAGTGCTTCGCTGAAGTCATGAATGTCTGATGACTTTATTTTGAGTTGATCAGAGCTTGCTGGCGTTCCAATTATTCCAGGAACTCCAATTTCCTCTTACCAATTTATTTTTTTTCTCTGTGGTCCATTTTAAGTGTCATTTATGATTCTTTAAGGAGAAAAAAGCTACTGAATTGAAACTACGATTGTTATGTACAACATTTGCTTTTGCTTTAATTTTCAAAAATGTTCAATATTCAATATTCAATATTTGAAGAAAAACAATTCCACTTTTCTTGAAAATGACAGCACACCAGGTGCCATGATTTCACAGAATGCTTGAGACTATTATTCACTTACAGTCAAGTAAGGTATTTCATGATAATTCGGTAGTTTTGTTTTTTGATGTTTGCAAATGTTGTATAATACCTTTTAACTGATTGGACAAAACAGAAAATCAGGGAGGGTTTTTCAGCAGTTTTGTTGTTAATTTTGGCTCCTAGAAAGAATTTGACAAGGGGGAGGGAATGGGGTGGGTGGGGGTGTTAAAAGTGCCTTGGCCTTCACCAGCTGTCGTTGCCAAACTACACCTGTTGCACGGTAAAGCTGTTTCCATAAAGGAGCAAAAATACATGCTGTTAAATAATTCATGAACATGTATTGGACGCATGTGTGGTACCATAGATTGGTAAAACTGTTATTGTCAAGAGTGTGTCTGTACACCTGTCACAGGTGGGTGAATCTTTGTACCACAAATACTGACACCTGTTCTGTTTCTCCACAGAAGGATCTGAGTCTGTCCCGGAGAGGAAGGTAAATTCATTGCTTTATTTTCCTTTTTTAATTTTGATGTGGATTGATCGAATTCAATCACAATCCAAAAATTGTGATATTTTAGTTTTAAAATTTTGTAAATTTATTAAATTGAAAAGGCTCCATATAATAATGAAGTCAGACGTACAGTGTTTTTAAATAAAGGAAACATAATTTTTTTTAAAGAATTTTGAGTTGAAAATGAGCAATTTTGTCCTGTTTTTGTCTGGCAACAGTTACTGCAGTCGCTCAAGGAGCAGGAAAGACCGGTCACCTCAGAAGAAGCGATCCGTCTCGCCAGTATCACAAGGTAAAAAAAATATAAAAATTGATACTTGGTGTGTGATTATCTTTTTTGGTTCATAACTTTTTTTCAAACAACATTCTGCAATTGTGAAACCAGGGTCATAGAAAATATAGATTACCAGCCAAAACGCCATGCAATATGTGATGCATATGACTGGTTCCCCGCTGACTGACACTGGTCACAGCGAGATTTCTAAAGTTTTGGGCTAAAAATTCAAATTTTGTTAGAATTATCTAACGAGAAGCCATCACTTACTGAAAAAAAAAGTTGTGGAGATTACACAAGGAACATCAATGCCTTGACTTTTTTTTTTTGGATATGGGAGGTCGTGGTGATTTGAAGTGATTGATTGCCCCTAATTCCTGCCGTCATCAGTTCTGATATTTCTAAGATCTCATCTCAATGAACCAGCACATTTTGAGCCAGTCTTAGGAGGGGACTTACAGGCAGGAACTGACAAGAAACTGACGGAGTACTTTAAGAAGCAGTGAAATTCAATTAAGCGAAGAACGTGACCAACTTAAATCTGGTGCAAACCGATAACCGCATTATGGTTCTAAAACCAGCTCTGAAATTGCATCGTTGTATCAAGTCACCTACGGTATAGAGGGTGCTCTAACATAGCAACAAGAACATGGCCGACTTGAATCTGGTGTAAACCGATAACCTCATTACTGTTCTAAAAACTTTGCCAAACTTGCTTCGCTGTTTTGAATTTGTCTCTGATTTTCGTAATGTATGTTATATTTTGTTATTGCCATGTTACACATTAGATACACTGTAAGGGAAAGTTGAAACATTTACATGTAACAGAATTTAATTTTTCTTAACCCTAAAAGGGCCGGGGGGGGGCGGAATCCACCCCCCCCCTCAACTTTTTCCGCGATAGCCTTGAAATTTTTTTTTTGCAACCCGAGCTGTTATGACTTTTTAGCCTCGAGCCTTGCGCATCTTTTGATACCAAAAACAAAAAAATCGGACCACGGGTTGCCGCACAGCGAAAAAGTTTCCGGCGCGTAGTGAAAACTGAATTTTTCCATATATGTCATGTACACAGAGTAGAATTACCATTCGTTCATATGATTGATTAATTAGCCATAATTCCAAAACCCTTTGACCTATTGTCATGAAATTTCTTGGGTATGTTCATGATGAGTTGCTCTATGCATGTACTGAGTTTCAAAAAATGTTGATGGCCGAGATCTTAGATATGGTCAAAATAACCCGGCCCTTTTAGGGTTAAGCACTTTTCAAAGTTTGGGTGTTTTTTCTCCCCCAGTGAGCCCCCTAGATAGCCCGCGTGTCCCCCCTCATGGGGCAGCAGCTCATTTCCCCTTTGCTTCAGTGCGGCAGGCCGACGGTAGAAGATGGTCACTGGCCTCGCTGCCATCCTCTGGCTATGGAACCAACACGCCAAGCTCAAATGTTTCAGTAAGATCTTTACCTGTTGTTTTTATGTTTAAAGGGCATTTCCTTTATCACATTTGTTTTACAAATGTAATAATAATGATAATGCGGTGCTTATATATTACTTCATACCAATGGCTTAAAGGGCTTCACAATTATTATCCCTATTCATCACGCTATTAGACCTTTTTTTGCAGCTGCTCGGGATCAGTGCAATCTGGTCTCTACTTTAATAGGTACCCATTTATACTCCTGGGTGAAGAGAGGCAATTGTAGTAAAGTGTCTTGCCTAAGAACACAGGCACCACGTTCCCATCAGAGTTCGAACCCATGTACCACGGCACGAGTCGAACTCGGTAACCATTGGACTACAGCGCTCCACCCTGAGTCATTACAAAGAGAGATGTAGGCGGTACTATTGATCATCTACTGTACCTCCACCTTTCAAATTCTGTGTCCTTAAAGATGTTCCCTTTTTCCCCTCTCTTCCTTTCTCCCATCTTACAGTCCTCCTGTTCCAGCCAGGAGCGACTTCATCAGCTGCCCTACCAACCCACGGTGGAAGACTTGAACCTCTTGACCCAGCACCTCAGCGGCAGCGAGGGTAATGTCATGCTGGACGTAGAGGAAAGTGGCAGACGCTCGCCAAACTTCAGACCTCGCTCTAGAAGCCTCAGGTAAATAAAACTGCACAAACCTAATGAACCTCATGAATCTCTCAAAAGCCTAACCCAGAACCTCAGCGGCAGCAAGGGTAATGTCATGCTGGACGTACAAGAAAGTGGCAGACGCTCGTCTAACTTCAGACCTCACTCTAGAAGCCTCAGGGAAATAAAACCTCACAAATCTGAAAATCCTCGAAATCTTCACAATGCTCACAAGCGTCAAAATCTTCACAAACCTCAAAATCTTCATGAAACTCAAAATCCTTGCAAACCTTAAAATCCTCAATAAACCTCAAAATCCTCACAAACATCAAAAATCCTCACAAACATCAAAAATCCTCACAAACATCAAAATCCCCACAAAGTTTGACTTGTTTATGAACTCCAGAATTTGGCATTCTAAAACCTCATTACATCAGTGGAAGAAAGCTGTATGACATGTTTAAATTGGTTTCTTAAACGTAAAGACGAAAAAATAAATATGAATGGATTATTCTTGAAATCTTTTAAACCAAAAGGCGCATGATCTTGCTTGAAGTTTTTGTAATAATGTTTTAATTATGACAAGTTTATAACAGCGGAAGAAATTATGTATGAATGGATGCTTCCCAAAATATTTCAAGATATCCGTTCATGTGACCATATCACAAGTCATCCTTCTATCAGAGTCTTCCGCCGTTGAAATTTCAGATTTGACAAAAAAAAGCCCCTCCCCCTCCAACTTCCCCTCAAAACAAACAGGGGATCTAATAATAAACTTCTCCAAAATGTGCTCGCTGGATTCATCGCCGTGGTAACTTCATTTAAGCCTCTCAATTGGCTGAAGAGATCAGAGGAGACCGTATGTTCCCCTCGATAATCTAATTTCTATTTTTAAGCTGGTTAACCTTTTCAAAGGAGCGCCAAAGTGTAAGTGACAACTAATGTTAGTCGTTCAACCACATGATTTATAAAAACCAAGACTGAATTTTTTTTTGTACGAAGGAGGAACACAGATGAGATGCATTTGAATTTTCTGATGGAAACTGACAAGCAAATTGATGCAAAACCTTTTATTAGTTCTGTCTTGAATTTGATAAAAAAAAGCTTAATGACATAAAATATACAAATCCTCAAAGTACTAGAAGGCCTGAAGTCTTCCATCTTACCAGTAATCTTTATCGAAGGCAAAATCAAAGATTTTGAAGGAGTCTTATACAGCACGTACTGTAGCTCCCTTCAGGAATTGCAAATTTTGATTGTCCAAGTGGATACAAGCCCAATAAAAAATCCTGAGCAAAAAATTGTGAATTTGAAATCTGAGTAGACGTTTGACATTTCCATCATCGTTTCAAATAACAAGCCGTGCTGTGGACTCATCTTTATTTTATTTTAATCTGTTGCACATTTATGAACCTGACAAGCAGCAGGTGATGTGAGTGTGTTTCCTTGGACTATCGTTTCTTTAAGCAAATACTCGGGATGCAAGCTTCAAAATTAAAATCTCAAAATAAATTTGCAATTTCAGAATTTGATGCCCAAGTTGAGACGGTCGTTAGTCATCTAGGTAGTTCTGACTCATGGATTTTTTCTTTCAAACCTCAATTGGTTGTCTTTCTTAATTGGTTGTCGGAGTTAATAAATAACGAATAATGTGATTCATATATTTTATCAACTGACAGAGGTTAATTCTGAAATTTGAGAAGGCAAAATTGATTCACAGCCACAGCGGGCCGAGCTCTTTATTCTTGAATCATTCAAGTGACTCATCTACCCTCAAGTTTTTTGGATACATGAATCACTTTGCAATTGTGTTGCTTTTGTTTGCAGTTTAAGGTACAATTACAAGTTTTTCTTTAAAAAAGTAATCCACAACAGCAGTGCAAAATGTGGACCTCTGTGGTGCAAAGTTAGATTGGGTGATTGAGATTATTTTCGTTGTTTGTTGCTGACACGGACATACAAACAGTTTGGTCGGCTAACTTTTACCTCGGCTAAAAGCCAGAATGATACATGCATTTGCGATGATACAACCTGACCTTATGATATACGTAACTTGACCTTATGATACAACCTGACCTTATGATACAACCTGACCTTATGATATAACCTGACCTGGGCAATCAATCGTACCTATTTAAATGTGGACCGGAGTCCAGGCGCACTGCTGTTGTTCAATCCCTGCCCCTCCTTAAAGTGTCGACTGGGGAAATCGATCATGTCAACTGTGATACTATGCCGACAGGCAACTGTCTGGTGAAACAAACACCTAAGCATCTCTCTCATGGTAAACATGTTGAAACCGCACATTATTAAAGAGCTAGACATGCAGGATAGAACAGTAATTTGTAGACACCCGGGACATGATCTCTTGAGAAGGCTGAGAACCTGCAAAGTGCGCTGACCTGAGGAACAACACCCCCCCTCACGCACACACACCCCTCCAAGTTTTGTACTTTTGTTCACCTCACGTTTAGTTTGCTCGGCAACAGGACTTGCACCTGCTCTGTGATTAAGAGATGGATATTTGGCGACAATATTCTTCCGTCTACGATGTGTATTCCTGAATTTAAAGACCCAGTAAAAAAACAAAGAAATTTGGGCTTGCCACAATCCGAAAAAAAAAATGTTAAGTGAAAACATAAACATAAAGTACAAGTAATACCCAGTGCATGACATTTTCTGTGATAGAAAACAGAGTTTTTTTCCCCCTCTTGTCTGTGAAAAGTTTGGATGAGATGTCCGTTTGTGAAATTACCACACAAAAAAACTGTATAAGTTTTGTCAGGTGTATCTTTGAAGCAAGTTATTACAAGAATGTATTAATAGGTTCGATAAGGGTTCGTGTTAAAGTACATTGCTTTTTAAAGCTCTATCATGGAGATTGCAAACCTATGTTTTTATCAGTGTTTTTTTTTTCTTGGGAAAAGTAAAGTTGCACTCTTGCAATTTCTTCGTTTTTATTCTCATGTGGTGTCACAAGCGGTGATACTCGTAGCTAGCTCAAAATATCAGTTTCAGAGTTCAGATGTTTGGACCTCGGACTGTACTATTAAATTTTTTCATATCGTGAGAGATTAAATGTTTCACATGCACTGCTTTATCAGCTGAAGATAGTTGCAAATCACGCTGTGATGTTTTTAAGATTTTCTAAAGGGCTTTGAGGGGTACATGTACTATTTGCTGTGACATTTTGACCTTCATCAACATAGTTGTTTTTTGTACTGCAAAAAAAAATTTCATACACATGTAGTACACATAATACGGTACATTCAAGCATCAATTTTTACATCAGAAAGATTGTAGTTAATGTAGTGATCATCAATCTCTGGAAATTTCACCGTTACTTTATTTATTTTTCTTTCTCTTTATTTGCTTTGATCATTGCATGCTGGCTTGTCACTGCCCAGTCTGTCATGGCTGTGCCTGCATGATATCCATGAGATACCTGCCAAAACAATTATGTAAGCCTCATCAGAAAAATTAATGTTCGTGGTAGTGAAAGTCACCAGGATTTTGTGTTGATTATGTTTTTTTTTAATTTTTGAAGTTCATTTTGTGTAGACACTGTGTAATGTGTATATTAGCTGTAGCGTTGTAAGTGATGTGAGTGTGCACACTGCATGGGCCATCTTGACGACAACCAAAAAAAATTGACACAATTACCGGTATAAAATTAGAAAACGATTTAAATAAAGTAAAAGCAACAAAATATGCGCACGTACATGTCTATTAGTATTAAGTTGATGAAATTAAAAATTATGCCAAAATGTTCTCTGAAAGCTATTTTTTTAATTTGTCGGGAAATTGACCATTTACTGCTTTACGTGAATGTATATCTCGTATTGGTTTCCCATCCAATGAATTTCAGATACATATTTTTTAACATTTTCTGCGTAAACCTAAAGCAAATTGGCCTTATTAAGTAACCATATGGCCTGACCTGACAGTTGTATGCAGACACATTCTTATAAGAGGAGTTATTAGACATCCACGATTCCATTTTATTGCTTGGATTCTCTCCTTTCCGTAATCTTCTTTTGATTAGTGATGTCTGCGGGGAACGGAAATCTCCTGCGACTATCATCTCAAATGCCCCCGAGACAAACACCTTTGCGATGTCTTGCAAAGGCTCGCACGCGCTGTATTTTTTTCCCAAATTCGAGCTAATAATAGTTGGAAAAGACTCCTCACTTGATTGCTCAGTCTTGCCATTCCCCTCCCCTAAGAATTCAGATTCATAGACGTCAATTTTCCATTTGAAGGCTTTAAATCTCATTTGCAATTTATTGGACCTCACTGTCGTGTCGTCGGCGCTGGTTTAATGGCTTTCCTGTCATGGCTGGGAGGCCCTGGAAAGGTTTTCCGTTGCAGAATTAAAATTTTAATCCGTCAATTGCTATTTGTGATCAATCAAATACATGTATGCCACAATTTCAATGCAAGCTCGAGAACAAACTTCAATTTAAAGGGGGTCATTGGTGCAAAATTACAACACAAGTGGAATGTTAAGAGGAAATATTCCCTTTCGATATTTTGAGTGAACCCCCCCCCCCCCAAAAAATGTAGTAATTATATTTGAGGTAAAACATAATCAAATGGTTTCGGAGACAAATTTTCTGAGAAAAATTTTAGACTTGAGTGGTTGCTGTATAAAGTCCACATTATTTGTATTATCATGGTAGAAAATTATGCATGTTCATGTATATGTGGTGAAAATAGTGGCATATGAGAATACAGTACATTTTAAGACTCTAACAAATTATTGACATGTCTGTGTATAGACAAATCTATGCACATGATAACTACACACTCATGAGGCCCCCTTCAATGGAGAAACCATGGTGCATGCTATTGTACAAAGTAATTGCCCCGTGATTATCTGAACAATAGCTAGCACAATGCTATCGCCATTGAAGGGGGCCTTCATGATAGAATTAATAAGTGTGCCCAGATTGGTCTGAAGTAGCCACTAATACAGTTTCTAACTTGTGTTTGTAATCCGTAGACTTGTACATATAACTAAGAAATTCAAAACCATTACTAACAGCCAAATCTATAGGTACTGATTCAGCATGTAGTTCGTGTCTATACAACTCAACCTGTATTTTTCTTCCTTTTTCCCCCTTACTGGTTGTTTTAGGGATCATGGCAAAGGTTTGTGATTTTAACAGCATGACTAAACATGCTCCAAAAATATGTTTCAAAATGAGGGTCATAAAAACCAGGGCAAAGAAACGTGGATTTTTTAGGGTTAGGAAAGTTTGTAGGAAGCCTGTCACAACTCTGACTGTACCTTATTTTTTTTATTGGACAGTGGAGCAAGCAGCCCTCTGATGAGTAACTCCGATAGTGAATTGATGATCATGAACAGTCTGTACAAGGAACGATTCCCCAAGGCCAAGGAACAGATGGAGAAGAAGTTGAAGGTAGGCACGCACTGGGCCCCTCTTGGCCCCCCTCGTACTCGCTTCATTTCCTGGTGAAAACTTTCAAGGGGATTTTACTCATACCCGCTGTCCTATCCAACTGTGTTATTTCTCTGAGGTCTTATTGGATAGATTCTGTTTGACTTGTGACCTGGTTTCACCATTGGCATACATCTGATGCATGGATTATGTTATTTGAATCATGGCGGTAAGTACCCATCATGCACTGGGTTTCCTGGACAATGTTTTGGTTGGAAATGAACAACTGGTACCCCGGCTGGGGGTGATTTGGCAGCCAATGTGTGTTTATTATATGCTGTGGACCAGCTGAATAAACTCTGTGCCCAATGACATACCAACGTAAAATTTCACCGGTAACTGTAACTCTGGAGTGTACATTGATTGATTGTACCGAGATGTGGACCAGTGAATTGTTTGATTGTGATTGAGCATTTTATTTTTTGCAGGAAGTTGACGAGGCAAAAGAGCCATGTGTCAGTGTTTAGGTCAGAGATTTTGGCCAAGTAGTTACGGAAAAAGCTCATCTGTCATTGTAGAGTTTAACAGTGTTCAAAGTGACACATATAATTCAATGCACAACCTGACAAAAACAAGGAGATTTTTAAACACGTTTCCTTGGCAAAGTGGGCCAAAGTTTGATATTTTTATAGAAATATCAATGAGCATTTTTGCTTAGTGTCATGTAGTTCATGACGTCAAATTTGTGTTTCTTCACATCCAGGAATTCATTAACAAGCATTCCTCGGACCAGATGGAAGCCAGCGACGCCATCTACATGTTCCTAGTGCATCACGCCATCGAGCTGGCTAGGGACTGTCTTGAGAAGTCGCAGGCTGATCTTCTGTCTCACGTCTACCTCTCTGAGATGGCCAATAAGCTCAAGGTGTTATCTGAGGATGTGAGTTTGACCAAGTAGCGCGGTCTCAGGAAGGGGAAGGGGGAGGGAAAAGAAGTTATGATTGAAAGATTAGAAGGGAAAATAGATTGTCAAGTCCAGAGATCAATGAGGGCAGCACCAGAAATGCTGCAGAAAAAAAGTTGTAATTAAATAGCTCATTGGACTGCTGGACCCAGTGATTAAAGATTTCTAGTGCTTTCTACAACTTCTGGTTGAAATGTTTTCATAACGCTGATCGCCATGTTAAATCCCAGAAAAGCTTCATTGTAAGTCACATTTTGACAAAGTAAAACACTAATGTTTGTTATTCCGTTTTAGCAGGCCAAGCATGAGCATAATATTAACAATGCAAGGCAATGTTTTTGTAAAATTTGTGACTTCGACCTTTTGAAGTAAACACTATTTTTAATTTGTCTTTTAACATGAAAATCAAGCCTTGTTCAGGCTTGTCAACTGTGCAAGATAACTGTTACTTCTCCCCTGTACCACAAAAACTCCACATGCATCTTAATAATATTTGTTTCTTTCGTGCGTTTCATTTATTTTCAGGCGGAGCGACGGTCCGATGCTTCGGCCCAGGCCTTTGCCAGAGTAGAGAGGGAACTGCTCATGATCATCGCCAGGCCGGGTAGACTACTAGAATGCCTGGTAGGTACTTTGCAATCAAGCTTGTAACCTTTCTTTGAAAACGTCATTGATACAGAAATATGGTTTGAATTAGGATGAGAACACAAAGAGACATTCAAAAGTCTTTTATTTTTAAGAATTACTTAAATAAAAGTCACCTTTATTTTAAGGGGGACCATTACCTGCACTGGCCCTCGGCCATTGTTGATTTGTGTTGCTGCCTGTCATTCTTTCCTTGTTTTATCAACAAATTACCAGTTTTAACAACAAATTACCAAGAATTTGACCCTGAAATATTCAGTCTTGGTTTGTCCTTTCTGCATTTTTTCTAGGAATTTAACCCAGAAGAATTCTACCACATCTTGGAAGAGGCTGAAGGTCAAGTTAAGAATGTTGGCGGGTCAATCACCGCGGAGCTACCCAAGTACATCATTGGCCAGTTGGGCTTAACCAGAGACCCGCTGGCTGATTTCTATGATGTCATGGTGTACGACGACCAACAAGGGTCGCAACAGCATCAGCATCATCAGGAAGAGGATGAAGCAGATGAAACAGTGAGTTGTCTTGTCAAGAGAGGCTAGTTGATTTGGGGGAAAAGTAACAGTAAATTGCCAGTAGTGTGGCCTAGTGGTTAGGATTCGTGTCTCATAATCAGAGGGTCAGGGGTTCGAAACCAGCTGCTGGTCATATGTTGTGTCCTTGGGCAAGCCACTTCACCCCGACTTGCCTCTCCACCTAGGAGTATAAATGGGTACCAGCATTAGCTGGGGAGTAACCTAGCATCCCATCCAGGGTGAGTAGTAGTACTCTCAGTCGTTTCATGATACTGAAACCGGAGATAAACGCTGGCCTGATGGGCCACAATGGCTCGTGACAGACTTAACTCTCTACTCTCTAAATGCCAAACCAACTTAAATATAATCTGAAATTGCACGTGCCAGAGGTTACATAATGGCCTTGTCACCTGCAAGGTTGTACCCAAGTTTGCATTTTCATAAAAAAAGTGTCGTTAAAGCAAATATTCTGAATACTGCTACACAAGCAGAGCGATAATCTCCTGCAAATCTCACATCATTATCCTGGCTACAGACTTCAGAGATTTGTTTTATTCCTTTCAGGCAGTGTGCCAAAAACTGCCGAAAATGAGTTTATTTTCTTATTTTCTGTACTCTGTATAGACCAATCTGGGCACGTTATCAATTCTATCGCGAAGGCCCCCTTCAATGGTGAATGCATTGTGCTAGCTATTGTTCAGATAATCCATCAGGGGGCGTTGCTTTGTTCAGTAGTGTGCGCAATGGTTTCTTCATCGAAGGACGTACGAGTGTACAGTGATCTTGTGGCCCGATCTTCTACAGTCGACTCCTGTTAATACAAAATCAGCTGGGCCTAGCCAAAATGTTTGTTATATCAGAATTTTGTATTAAGAGGACCAATGGTTGCATTCATTGTGCACATAAATTCAGTCAAGACAAAGGCTTTTTGTTTGTTATAACCAGAATTTGTATTAACAGTGTTTAACAAGAGTTGACTGTATAGAACTTGAGATCCTTGAAGATTGAGACGAAAGAGGGCGCTAATCTGTTTTGATTATTCATGACAGGGTGATAGGGAGAGAAGACGAAGCAGTTTCAAGGATCCCGAGGAGAGCGACTTTGAGAATATCAAGATTATCAGCAATGGTGCTTATGGGTAAGCCATTAATAACAGATAGGCAGTGTCTGAATCACGTGGCTACGGCTAACAGTAACACATGCGTCTATGGCTTCACCTGCTTGCATAGGCACATGTGTAATTGTAAGTCGTAGCCCGTAATTTGGGTGCAGCGTAAGTATGAATCGTTACCATAGGCAAAGGCCAATTTGCTCACCACTAGGAAGATATGCTAACCGCATTGGGTACCGACCAAAATGTCATGTGCTGTGCGTTGCTTTGGCCGGTTCCCAACTTCCCGTTGGATATTTTCTTGGTGAGATTAGTTACTCAGCAAAATCTTCTGCAAAGCTACTCCAGACTGTACCATGCAAAACTCTCTAGATGCTTTTCTGAAATATCTGAATGCAGACATCGATATTTTAAATCAAATCCAAATGCAGAATTCAATTCCATATGATTTTGATCGACTGGATTGAGTCAGGGGAAACTACAAATGACAGAAGGGTGGGGGATAAGGTTATGATATTAAAAGTCTTCACCGGTGGGGGGTGTACGGCTTAGTAACTCACCTGGGGTCTCATGATAAGACCCCCAAGCCGTACCCTTCCCCCTCCATCTTTGCTGAAGGGGGTCACTGATACCCCTAGGGCTACTAACGGGATCCCCTGTCTGGGGTCTGACCCACCTGTTTAACCCTGTTTCCGTTTCTATTTTTCGCTTTTCCATTTCCCTGAAGCAAAGCTAAATGTCACGTTTTGCAAATCTGTTCTGAGAAAACTTTTGAGAAATGAACAAAACTAATGCAAGCTAATACTGCCCAGGATTGACATGAAATATACTATATTAAAAATGTTACAGGGTCTAAATGGTTCAATCCTAAAAGAGTCTTTCCAAAAGCCTTTCAGAAATTGTTTCATCTAGTTATTCTATTTTAGGTATTGCCTCTACCTTGCCATATCTCTATAGCTGATTTTGTGTTCTATTTTCTTCAAAAATGTTCTTTAACCAGACTAGCTAAATGTCAAACTTCGTAATTCTGTGTTCTTTCAAATTGGTTTATTATAAAACATCATGAGTTGCAGCTGAATTGAACATGATTTACATTTTTGTTCTTCAAAAACTGTTTGAAGTGTTCTATTCAGGCATTGCTTCTATCATATCTGATCCCTAGTTTCCCTCTTTAGAGAAATGTTTGATCCAAATTTGAATATCCTTTGTTTGGTTCATTCCTTCACTCGTCCCATCTCTTTCATCTTGTAGT
>JASAOE010000718.1:0-25000 GCA_029964075.1 Patiria pectinifera
ATTAGCCTAGGAGTCTCTTGGGGCAAAGAATGTCATACCCAGGGGCCAGGGGCCACTTCTTCGGTTGTGTACAACGTCTTTGGAGAGTCGAGTGCATTTTCATAATTTCAAATTATTTTTTTAACGAACTTGGAAATGTTTCTCAGTCCCAGATTCATGTCTTTTCAACATTTTTGCAATGACTGACCTTCACTGAGATAATAAGTGATTAAAAAGTGGTGTTAGAATGCAACATTCTTTCCCATTCCCAATTCGTCGATACTATTTGATTATTTCGTTATGTCAACGGGGCAACTTTCATTATTAAACTGTGATTGTCGAGACTACGACTGTACGACTCGCCTCGAGAGGCGTACCCACAACAACACTACTCACTATTATTACAGCTGGAGAAAAAAGTCTCATGTTAACAGTGTGAGTACGCCAAAAGTTTCCGATGTTCTGTTTACCTTTTTTTCATGATGTATATTAAATTCGTGAGGCAACATGGCTTGTTAAAAAGTCTCAATAATGCCAAAAGATATCGATGCAACCTGTATGTATCACACAATTTCAAAACACGGTCGACGATGGGCGCAGCCATTTTTCTTTTAACCGGCCTCGAACAATCTTAGTAATTTCTGCTCCTTAATTTATTTTTATGGAATAAAAAAAAATTACCTGTCTGAAATTTAAGTATTTTAATCTGATGTTTTATGATTATTTCTGTGAATGAATAAGTTTGCGGGAATTAGTTGAACTGGCATTCTTTTAGAAAATAAAAACTCGTGATAAGATTGAGATGACATCCGGGAGATTAGCACGTGACTTGCGCACGTCGGCCGCGCTTTCAAATCCATTTCCAATGCTCCACGTGTCCGGTAACCTGTGTGACAACTCAACCGTTTCGGTGCCAACTCACAACCGTCTCGTGTTCAGTCCTGAGGTGACATTACCATGGATCAATAACCATGGAAGAAAATGCAGAATAGATTTTTCCTTTTGGAGAAATCGATTATTTGGCGTCTAATGTTATGCATATGAGATCTACTTATAAACGTCAATGTTTTCCTTTCAACGGGGATTTTGAACACAGTTCAATGACGTCTCTGAAATTGCAAAAGGGGACAGCGTCATGTCAAGGGATGATTTTGTATGTGATTTAGCATGTCACGTTCCAAACATGTTCAATGGCGACACTATTGTGGTAGCCTGCATTTGATCTTCGCCGAAAAGTTTCATGTAAGAATAAATCCCGAATGGACTTAACTTTTAAACCAACTGGGATTTTACAGCAGACTTTTCTGTATAAATTCGAGCCACTCACTTTGGTCTTATTCAAAGGCGGACATTGTAGCTTTTGGAAGGACTGCCTTGCGACCTTATTCAAGATAAGGACTGTTACCTTTAAAATACTGCCTTCCATGAACCAATTAACGCATTGAATTTATTTTATGAAACAGGTTTAAAGATTAGACGTAAGATTTCAAACCATTATAATTATTAGTCATTTTTTTAAGAAAAAAGGTGTAGACGGGAAGCATTATCGTCATGACGTCGGCGACCTCGCGCATTCCGGTTCGTGCATGGCAGCGTGATCGGAATGACTGCCACAAGGTCCGAACCAATCACACCATATTCACCCCAGTCTGCCCGATTACAGCCTACACAGGCCTACCCTGGGACTCTCCAAGATACAACAGATACCTTAAACATTTCAAGACTTCAATGAATTGATGAAACTTCGCTCGGAAGCCTCCAAACACTAGGGAATTGCGTTTTCAGGCTGAGTGATGCACACGCATGCAGTCTTCAGACCGATTGTGAAGAAGCCTTTTCAGACAGTCATGACGGGTGAATTAACAACTTGAGACGGATCGGAAAACACTCTGCCGTACCTGACAGAACTCAAAAGCTCATAAGCGATTGGGATGATCTATAGCCGCAAGGGAAACATCATTCAAGCGTTCTATTCTGAATTCCAATACAATGTATACCGTTTTGCAAGGCTGGATAACTATTGGTGCTGCGTGGACGTTTCGGCGGTTATCGTCCCAAAATAGGTACAGCATAATAGAATGGCTTACATTAGGCTTAGTTACAATATTACAAAGCCAAAAAATCATGAAAATAAAATTTGGTCAGAAAAACGAAGCTACATGCTGTATACATTGTATTTGGTTTCGTTGTCATGAATTATTGTTAATGTTATGTCTGCGGGTACAAAGTTGAGTTTTAACTATTCGTCCATAGGCCAAAACAAATAAAGCCGACAAAAATGAGCCAAATGCAAAATCCCGGTATATAGGCCTCCTTTTTTCATGACCCACTTCTCAATGGGCTATAGCTGAAACAGTAACACCAAACCCAACAAAACTGCCCATTATTTCCATTTTTCCGTCTGACCCGGTTTCTTAAGAGGCTATCCATATGGAGTGAATTTCAACAGACCTGATCACCATGTCGTGCCCTCCCCTTCCCCCATCCCGTATGTTTTGTTCCTCCTTTATAACGTCAAATGTGTTTCACCGTCACCCCATCCTACGCATGCAAGCTGAGACTACCCCAAGTCCTACGACTGTGGCCAATAAACCGCAGCAATATCTGAGGCTTCACCACCCGAGGCGCGGAAGAAGCAACAGGCACGTAGACAAGACGCAAAAGCCTTGCAGGTATACCGCCTTGAGCTGGCATCCAGACGTGATGAAAGCTGCTTCCCTAGTCATGCGTGGAGCATGTCCTGGCTAGGGTTAAAATAAGGTACGTGGGGTAACTAACTTTACCAGAAAAACCCTCCATGGTTGCTTTTTACTTCAGGCTACACCTTATATCTGTGTCAAGTCCTAAATTTAAAAATCAATGCGGTTCTGGGTCTTCTGTTCTAGGTTAACTGCAAAACCCTCGTCTTTTCAGTGACCTGGAAATTGTGGGTTGTGTCTTAAATTCGCAGTCACGAACGTTTCCTCGGGGCCATTAGGAAGTAATTAATCTTGACATGAGAAAGGCAAAAAAAAACAATTCTCTTTAAGAAGTAGAGGACAGCTTTAGCAGTTATTTCGAGGTCAATTATATTCTACTGGACCGCCTCAAAGGGCTGCGAACACGTGCATCAAATCTTGAGGAAGGTTGCCTGAAAAGATTCCTGTTTTAATTCTTCCTTGGTGAGGAATGCTTCCTTGAAGAATGTGAACCCAAGATGGCAAGACATTGCGCATAATGTAGAGCTACCGGGTGAGGTCACACGCTCAACAACTAGTCTCTGGCATCAATTTTCCATAATTCTTTTCTATCATCTGCCTTATAAAAACAGTCCAAGAAAATGTCGAATTTTAACGTCTTTAAAAACACATACGACATTCTCTGTTGCTGTTACACGCGTTTACCTAACGTGGCTCATTACGAAAATAACCTTAAGCTACTAGTCAAAATTTTGAGTCTATTTTTAGGCGTGTGCTAACTAACGGTTTTACGTCATTTATTGACTGTGGAAATAAAACTAGCAATTGATCTTCATGTAATCACGGCTACAGCAAACTTATCGATGTTAACATAAATAAATTGCAGATACATCGATATCAAGTATGACGTACATCCTCTACGGTAGCACATTTATCATCATAACGTTTTAATATTTGCTCAAGTCTGTAAACTAACTGGTGAAAAATGCAGGTAGGCATACTTTGAGAATGATAAAATGACGTCACCGAAAATTTAAAACGATATCATTTCATTGCAGCTACGGTTTTAGAGCAGC
This sequence comes from Patiria pectinifera, assembly GCA_029964075.1. Taxonomy (NCBI): domain Eukaryota; kingdom Metazoa; phylum Echinodermata; class Asteroidea; order Valvatida; family Asterinidae; genus Patiria; species Patiria pectinifera. The sequence continues at coordinate 3,734 of JASAOE010000718.1, forward strand.
CTGGGTTTGCAAACGATTTTTTTTTTACATATAATATCCGTATTTTATATGATACACGTATTTTTATGATACACAGTCGCCGCTTACTTTTCAATGATACTCATATACATTGAAGCCCCTGAGCGTACAGGAGTTCAATGAAACATTACAGACTTCATTTTTAAATCCAAGCAAGTCTTTGTTTATTAATTTACCGCTAGAAGCTCTGAATTCCGGGAAAGAATCTCTTGAAAAAAAATGCTACTACATGTACGTGGATCGCACCAAGCATCACAACCTGATAACCAAAATCCACGTGGGTTTCGACATTGCTGGGTGGTATTGCCTTTCCAATACGGTGTGTGCTTTTTGTTTAGGGCCACTCCATATTTGTTTTGACATGGCTGTACTCGGAGTTATCACTCAATGGCATTTACTCACGGCCATATCTTGCCCAATATATCCCCACTCTAAAATCCGGTCCATCACTGTTTGGTTTTTGATAACCGCCATAGTGGGTGTGATACAAGTACATGACTGGTGTCTGTTCGCTGTAAAGGTAGCGACAGATAACACTAAATCCCGCGCTATCGAGGTTTTATTTGATTCATATTTCCGTTGAAGTTGTTTACTTTCATGAATGTATCCCCGACGTAAACAATGAACATCGAGTGCAGTTCTGAGTGGCAAAGGTCGAAGAGTTGGCCGGGAAAACCACGTGTGCCATGTCCTATGTCATAAATAACGACTGGTATACGTCCGAGTCTTCTATTGTCTGTGTGATGGGATTCGAAGAAAATCAGAACGAAGATATGTCCATTGCAAAAACATGACAATTGATTTTGTGGGTTAGATAGAGGAAAGGCAATAGGTACAAGAATCGGGGCAAGGGTTAGGGTAAGGGTTTCATTTAGGGTTACTCGTATTATTTACCGTAGCATTGGTGTCACTTGTATGCGCGTCTTATGTTTTATTTGTCTCCTTCAAAATGAAATTGGTATAAGCTGCGTAAAAATCTTTTGTCTATGGCTCATGTCTAGTTCTGTGGCGATTACAACAACTTGGGGACATGCTGACAAGAAACGTAGCCTTAATAACTGTGGATGTTCGTTTTGGACACGATCCAACTCTTGGATACCATTTCAGTACGGTCCACGTGGTTTCAGAAATTAGAGTTACCTCTGCACCTACCATAAGGTTATAGTGTTAGAATTAGGTATCCTCGTAATTCGGACACTTACCAAGCCTTTGCAGTTACTGATGGCCACACTGGAGATATCATGCCCAGCGACATGTCCGTGATAATGACAATCATCCACGGTCCGATGTCTGTGACTGACACCGTGCTCATCCATGTATTCCACGAGAAAGTTCCTCGTCACTAAGTTGGTGTTGAGTGACAAGTTCAGGTGAAATTCGCTCCCGTAGGCTGAGAGTTTGTAATGAAGCCGCCGGATGTCCGAAGCGGATTCCGAGCTGGAATGGACATCCCTTCGAGTCCTTTTCCGGCTGTTTATGATATCGTAAGACACGTGGTTGCCGTTTTCGTCCACTAATGTTGGTACGACTATTTGGTGCTGCTTGCTTCTTAATCTTGAAAAACGCGCATCATCTGCGGAAACGGGGATTTGGGAAGGGTAATGTCCAAAAAAAATGTGTAAGGTTAGGGATTTTAAAATAGGATAGTGGATTGGAAACAAATTAAGTATAATTCCCGATTCAAACGAATGAAGTTATCAACTTTAATTCGTTCGATTAAACCTTAAATGGACTTGAAATGACTCCCTTAAAATGTGCTATTGTGCATGTTGTGTCAAAGCTTTAGTTGAGAAGCAATTTACTTACTGCAAGACATTGTAAGGCCATGACCGAACCTTGTTCATTACTCCCTGATTTGATATTTGTTTACATCGGCAAATCTAAACAAACAAGTGTTTGACACTCTGGGTGACTAGTATGCATAACCCATCGCTGATATCCCATATCTACGTTATATTTACTCGACCCTTCATTCAGAGTGTAATATTTCCTCGACCTTTGAATTAAAATCAAAGCAAAGTAATTCTGCGCCGAAAATATCGACTGATTCGTTTATGTGTTGCATGCTGTCAGACGACAATTAACCTTTTTACAACTCGCTTTCTTACATCATACATGACAATTGACATTTTGTGACCTGTGAACAATTTTGTTTTATAATACCAAAATTGGTACCAGTCTCCAACGTGGAAGTGCTTATTTTTCTAATCACACTAAATATTGTCATAGGATTTCCTGCCCTTCAATCTGTCGTCATGAAACAGCTGCTGTGCTAACTGTGGTCATAAAATGTAGTCTAATAATTCGCTTCTACTACTGGTTTTAAACGGGTATGACAGGTCAGGGGTCAAGCTAACTGTGAGTAATCAGGACCGGGGTAATAGTAGGATATGACTTTATCAAACTCATAAACGAGCCACGTAGTTAAGACAGGATTCCAGACAGCTTTTCAGTCATGTCCCCTTACCGGAAGTATTTTGTAAGGGACGGACTATGAAGGGACCAATTTGGTGCCGATGTACATGTATATTGCTACTTACCATGTAAACTGAAATCAGGGTGTACCAAGATCCTTCGAATGTACACTACGGCCAATAGGCTAAACATCCATGCAACCAGGATCCACACTATGTATTTTCCCATTCTTGGTGCTGGGTCCGTGTGTGCGGCAGCAGCGTGTCTTGGTGACACCCGCGCGCTGCAGCGAACGTCTTTCTCACCCCTGCCCTGTCCGAGTGACTTTACCCCCGCCGTCGAAGGGCAAAGGGCGACCGGTGCTCAACTTTTGTTTTACCCAAGGCGCAGCGGCGTCCTCCGTTGGGTACCTGGCTGTCAGTGCCTGGCGTGATAGACGGGACAGGCAGCGGATCACACTAAGCCGGTGTTAGGTGCCGTAAACTCCCGTGTATTGGTTGAGTCAGGCCAAACTTCTGTGCAAGGGTTTGTGTCAACTCAGTGGTTGTCCACCGTGTGCTACGTTCTGTAACATGGTGTAGACATCACCCCAATGGGCTGGTGTTTTTATCATGCTCAAAATTATATGAATATTTCCTCACTAGTGAAGTACTCCGTGGTAATCCAAGACAATGTTTTCTTTCATCACATAATCCTCCGTGGTTTTTTTGGGGTGAGGGCGAGCTAGACGCAACCGTTCCCACTTGTGGTAAAGCCGTTCCTTATGGTTAAATCCGTTGGGGTAAATATCCAAGGAAGGCGAGTCATCCAAATCGGTGTGGCTTTATTTGTTGTGGCTGTGGAGGCAAAACGAGTTCAAGGGTTAGACTAAGTCAAGGTGTGAAGTGACTTTTTAACCAGTGCTTTCATAGGGTTTGTATATTTAAGCCATTATTTTAAGCACATGGTTAAGTTCCCAACTGACACACATAGGCGATTGGATACTGCAATATGGATGACTGTGAAGACTGCAGCAACAGAATTTGACACGAACTGTTACTGTTGGTAATGGAATCACTGTGTCAAATCATGCGAAAAATCATGAATGCAGTCACGGTAAACTCAGGATTGTTTGACAGCCTGACAAGGGTCGATTTCAACGTGGTTTCACCTCGGAGAGACACATAAAATCTGTTGAAATGTTCTCGTGCGGTTTCACTATTATAAGCTTCCTATTGATCACGTGTGGTTACGGCGTTATCAACTGAATACGCGTATTGAGAGTAATACTGTCAGTCAGTCCAGTCACAGAAGCATGTGCGCCGGGAGTGGTGTTCTGTTTGCAAGTGGAAATCAGAGAACTGTTCACATAATATGCATATTATGGCATACCGTGTGTGTGATATCTGCTTGTGTTGTAGATCTACATGTGCATGTACTGTACATTTACATGTACTGTACATGTTGGCCCGTCTGCACCGCCCATGTGTCCCTACTCCCATTGAGTGAGTGACAGTGATAAACTTTCAGCCTATTAGCATTAGCCAATCACCAAGCGTGACTGTAAGCCCCGTGTTTATTGGACCGGACCGCTGCGGAATGCACCAGGGTCACTCAAGCGGAAAACTGGAGCAGTGGCGGGACGTGTGAGCGGTGTAACTAGGCCGTTAATCAGAACGAAAACACGGCACTTAGGGGGTTCATAAGTGGCACTTTGCAAGCTTTGCGAAGTTGAATCTTTGTGAGGAATCTGGCAGTTTTATTTGCTTCCACGGTTTCTGGTTTTTTTTTAAGTTGTTAATTTTATGGTTATTCCTGTGGAATGCAGCGTACGTGTATATGGTTGATGATCACGAATACTGAGTGATGAAATTGAAATGAAGAAATTTGTGAAATATGCTGAAACTACGATTTGAGGCAGGTGCTTTTGAAACCCTACCACTTGATTATCTGTAACAAACAAAAACGCATATTGCACAATTTGAGTCCAGCCTAACAACAGCGTTCGAGATTTGGAGCAAATAGAACAATAATTAATTTGTCCCCACTTTTTTTTTTTTTTTTACATCGGTGTACTGCGATTTTTAGGACTACGTAATCCAAAAATATCAGGGATTCTCTCAATCCAAGAATAAAACAAACGGAGCCCAATCCCCTCAATGACATAAGCGGGAGTTGGGCAAGCTGTTTCATCCGATTATTCATCATTCTGATTTTAGCAACGTGTACATGCATCAGTCGTCGAGTGCAAAAACAAGTGGACTCAAGAGGGCGCTAGGACAAAATTTATAAAAGCCGGCGCATGACGAGACGCGATGCGTCCAAAGGGCGGCGGCGGCGGCTTCAAAGTAACGCCGTCCAACATTAAATTCATCCGATTTTGTATAACTTTTGTGGATAAACAATCATTTTTTAAACACAAATTATTGGTAGCTAAAGGCTTAACGAACACACTAGAAGATCACTTTTCGATTTTTTTAAAGTATTTTTTTTGGGTAAAAGTGATATACCAAGCGACGTACGAGTTTATTTAGTTCGTAAAATTGGATACTTGGGGATAAATCTTGTGTGGGTAAATCAACTAATCTGTCGGAGACAGGCCACCGGAGTAGAAACCAGACCACCATCTTTGTCTGTCTGCGGTCGGCTTTTATGGCGACTAACATAAGGGACTTATAATTTGGACAACTTAGCGGTTACTCATCTTACCAACTATACAATCCATTGGAACAAGAGGTCTGGGGTCAACACAGGAGGGCTTTCTTTTAGAATGTCACAATACATGTACAGTGATAATTACAATGAAGGATGAGGGATCTATTCGAGAAGTTGGCAATTTGTGGTGTTGTTGGTGGCGGTGGTGAGTATGGTAAGAGTAGTCTAAGTGGTGAAGTTGTTGGTGGTGATGGTGATGGCGGTCGTGAAGGTACTGTTTGGAATGTGGTGGTAATGTTAGTTTAGGTGCTGATGAGGTTCGTGTTACAAATTTTAGCCGATGATGCTACAAAAATGTAACAATCTCCTTTACTACACTATTTGTAAACTTTAAAAACCGTCCACATGATACCATATAGTGGAGTCATACAACAGGACTGACAATGGTCTTTAATAATCGATATTGGTGACGATTAATGACGTCACCAGTCACGATGACAGTCCCCTAATCCCTGTAATCCCAGATCATTAGCACATTTCAATCGCCTTATCTTCCAAAGGTAACACAATTAATGAATCCGAATAACACCCTTAGCAACAGGCAATGTTTCCAGAACAGAGCAGAAAATAGGTGACATTTTGTTCCTTAAAGGTGACATGAATGAGTGACATTTATAATAAAAAAAATTAGTTCCTGAACACTAGGTCTGTAAAAAAAAAGGGCAACAAAGAAGAAAGTACTATTGGGAACAGGTTCAAACACTCCAAACAAATATGTTTTAGAATTAGACTGAGGCACACTTACAGAAACAGTCTGTGAATGAAATGATTCATGTTTGTAAATTACTCAGTGAAAAGTTTTGCACAAAAAAGTCTTACGAGGAATCTTTGGGCTGACAAGGTTAGACGTCCAATTCCTTAATAGACATCTGCTAACGACGTCACACCCAATGCAAAGAATCATATAGAGGCTTGTAGGAGGATTTTCTGGCTGAGAACAAAATACAAAAGCTATGATGTTAAGAACGAAAAGGCAGTCCGAGGTCACCTTCTATTCAATCGATTTTTTGTTATCCCTGACAGTCTTGAGTTTTAGGAAAATTAGTTTGCTGAAACTGAGTAATCTTAGATGACTGTACGGTTTGTGTCACTGACATTTATGCTTTGTCATAGTACGTCTACTCACATTGGGTATTAGATTCCCTGTATATTAAATGCGTATAAAGTCACGAAGTAATTTTAAAGTTTTGGGCTGAATGACATACAATTAAAAATGTGATTGTTCTAATTCGGACGCTTCTAAATCACAAGAGGTTCACAACCTTTGTTGTTTTCGTTCATGATGTCTTTATTTACTTATATCCCCAAATACAATACTATCAATTTCCAAGACATCATTTCTTGGGCTTTTAAGAACCTACTATTGCGCAATTCCAGATCAAGACACCCCGCTATATGAGTTGCTTCTTTTTGGCAACTGAGCTGCCGAAGTCAAAAGTCGTTTGCAGATTCGTTTCCGTCTTCATTGTCAGTGCAGATTCGCAAGCACAAAACGTAAAGGAACACAACAAAGTACGAAGAGATTCAAACCAATGTATTCATTTAATCATTGAAGGACTGAACCATTTGGAAAGTCCTGGTAATGCCAATTAGTCTAACCAGACACACAGTAGCAATAATTCCCTTTAGCTTTAATTGTCCAAGTTATCAAGATGTTTGCGCAGGTTGCTGAGTAATAATAAGCAACAGAAACACCACAAATCTTCTGGCGTTTAATAGCTTGTTTGCCACGAGGACTCGCAACCACACTTCAAGAGACAAATTGTTCACACTTTATTTTATTTTTTCCCCAAATCAGATTAGCTGAGAAGAGATAATAGCTAACTGCATAAACAGACACACAAATCCTGGCCAGAAATAGTACGCAGCGAGATGAGTTTATCCAGTGTGACACGAAGGAGCAAAATCTAGGAACCTCTTTTGTGAGTCGATAAAAGACGCAAACAGAAGCCTTTTTGGACGAAAGGGGATAGGAGAGATGATTTGGGGATTAACTAGACCGATTTGCATTCCATGGAATTCGGGGATTTGAAGGCAGGCAATTTGGATGCATTCTGATGAGACTGTCGGAATCTCCCAAGACAGTAAGAATCTTAGGGCATTGACACGAACAGTTTCGTTCTTTGGCAGATTCCAACAAAGACTATTATATCCTACGGATTTTTATCTACAATAAAATGTCATTGGCGATTTGTGCTTCCACAATTTTATCCTATATAAGTGTTCGTTTCCGAAGCATGACTTCCGTTTAAATAGTTTAGAATTAGCGATCTAGACTATTCAGACAAAAGTTGCAAAAGACGAAAATTTCGTCATGTGTGTTTTTCCAGACACAAAATGACATGAAGTGCTATTCTTTGCAAAATGGTACTGCATGCGGAAAATACATGTTTTATTTGTGATTGTGAATTTGCTGTTCTCAAAGAATTCAATGAACTTAAACAAGTATTACATTGATTCGGGGAACTGACTGCTCAGGTTACGGAAATTAAAATTAAATAAAATCAAGGTGGTAACTTTCATACCAAGTTGAAAAGATTGCAGTAATTTGACACCATTTTGTTGAATATGTGGAAAGCTGTGACAACGAATTTCGAACATTTTTATAGTATTTTCGTGAATAAAAAAGGGTACATGTATACGGCAAGAAAGTGGGGGGGGGGAAGCATACACTTTCTTTCGAATAAAATATTGATTGTATGGTAATAAAAATTTATGTGATAGGTTTATGTGATACATCAAGACATACCTGTTAACTTCAACCAAGAAATTGTGACTCAAGATAGTTCCCCTATCAGCTGGGCGATCGGCGTAACACTCTCCGACAAAAAAGCCTCGGCAACAGCAGAGGAAAGTTCTGTTTGGCAAGTTCCATCAATTCATACTGTACAGATGCTTGAAGTTATAGGTGGAAGCAACGCTCACGGAGTTGAAGAGACGTCGGTTGAGAAGCTTCAGTAAACACGACTCTTTTGAACACACAAAAACTTGTCCAGAAAATGGATAACGTCATCGATATTTCCTCAGCAAATTCGTTGTGTTTTTACTTTCAACATCAGGGGTTTTGCACAAGATCAAATTATCCTCGCGATTGTGATATACAACTGATCTCCAAAGCTAGTACATCCCGTTTGACTGTACCAAAGAGCAAGAACTAGCGAGAATTCGCTGGGTTCCCGGAGGGGTTAAAAGTGGCCTCTGTCCCGCCCCAGACGTGCTCATCTAACAGGTAGATGTGGACGAATGCGGGGCACAGGACAAAACACTGAGAGGTGAAAGAAGAGAGAAAGAGGACACAAGGGAAGACTCTGTCTTCTGCTCTCACTCACTCTTTCAAGTCTTTCAAGGGTCTCGTTTTTTTTTCTTGGCGTAAAAGCTGGGCCTTTTGTTGGGGGACAGCCAGGCTTAGTCGACTCTGTGAATAAGCCGGATTGGCTTTTGAGTCTTGCCATCAGTGGCAGTGAAGCAGAAACCGACCATTCTTCGCAGCTACACAGCCTCCAGGAGATCGTTTCCTATGGCTTTTAGTCAGGAAGGTCGATCTTAAGATGCTAACAGTGAATGGTCACCCATCTAGAAGAGAAGGGCATCAGTGAAATCATCCAAGTAAATCATCCAGGTAGAACTAGAAATATCTGTCGGTTGACGAACCGTGGTTGGTTGTGTTTGCAATGTAGGTAATCCATGGAATGATGGATGAAGTGACGTATAAAACGTAAGATGTGTCTACGATCTTGAATAATTAGAGGTTCACTTCTGTAACATGTAAGGTGATAAGAACCTATAGGCTCCCAAGGGAGTTTTGATAGTAAAGTTAAGTCGGATTTGCTGTTCGTGAGATTAAGAAGGTTATTAAGATTAGTTTAGATCACGCAACATAGGCTTGTTATATAAATTAATCCCCGTAAGCTGTTAATCCTTATATGAAAACTACATGTTTTCATATCAATATGTCGTCTGTTGTGATAGTCACGAATCAAATCGCTTCAAAAAGGTCCATAAAATGACACCTTCGAGTATTGCCAATTATTCCGGAATATTTGACTTGAAATGATCGGACTTCGAAAGAACAAAAGGGAACACTGAAAGAAGTTACATACGGGAAGAGAAGCAATGAAGAGTGAAGGGCTCTGTTACAAAAATATCCATAGATCAATGGGAAGATTATGGTCAGTGTAGGTAAAGCAGTTTGGTTTTCAATTTATTTTCTGTCCACTTAATTTTTTTTAAGTTTAGAAAAAATAGAATCTTGTCTAACTGGCGCTCCATACACAACTATCCATCCTGGCTTACTATCTTTAGATGTTATTATGCCAGATTGACTGCGCCTATTTTTACTTTTAGCATCCCGGGCTAAAATTGGAAACTAACTCCCGCGAGTAAAAGATTCAATTACTTGCCCCGTAATAACTTATCATTCACAGACTTGCATCCTAGGTTTAGGGATTATGCATCTCTTAAGAAACTTGGCTACCCAAGGCCAAGACATGTGGAACATCATCAAAGGAAAGCTTTGTAAGATCCCAGAGCGAGGGTTGTACAATACAATTCATGCCACATCCTAACTGCAGAAAGTAACCGGTAACGACTAACGGGCCATTTGTATTGAAAGAGAAGTCATCGCGAATGAAGGAGTCGAGTATTTACCAAAGTGAGATGTGTTGATGTGCTTGAAGAAGTGTAGGTTGATGTCGATCGGACATTCATCTAAATAGTTTGAGAAACTGTAGTACAATTGTCAGCCTTTAATTGAGTACAAATAATAAGAGCACCCCTCCCAATCGGCAAGGAGATTGCCGCTAGAACGGCACACAAAGAGAAAGGCATCAACAAACTTGTTCAATTTTTAATGAGAGCATCTTAGAGGAAGTGTTTTGCTCCGCTAAAGACATGAGTTTACTTTTTCATGCAGTTGTGCATTCTTTTCCAATAAATTAGAATAAAACTCTCTAAGATTATGTTCATCATTAATGCACAAGGTCTTGTCTTTGCAAATTGTGTCGGCTACAACTTTAATTGTCTTCAAGGGCCAAAAAACTTTGCATCGAAGTTACTTGAACATTTTCTCCACAAAACAGCCGTCGGTGGGGCGCACTTTGACATAAGGCACCAGACGATTCATGCGATCCAGGGTATTTACGCATCGATGAAAGGGTACCAGACATGATACAAGAATAAACATGGCGGAACGTAGGTCACAGCAGAAAGGGAGCGTCGTCGATCGTCAGCTTAGTAAGGGGAAAGCAGAGGTAAATATGTCATGAAATGATGATAAATGGACGCGCTGGTCAAAGGAGGATATGTTGGTAATAGAGGAATGTGTGGAATTGATTTAGATGTTCAGATGTTGATGATGATCGTCGTGCAAAACAACTTAAAATTTGCTTACTGTGTTAGGGCCTACCGTCCGTGCGGAATATCATTGTAATCGTATTGCCCACTAACCGGACAAAAGATCAATAATTTTTTAACACAGGGTTTTGAGTTTGGTTGATGGGATGTACTGGTAAATCCGTGTGTGTTTATTCAAACATTCTACACCCAACAACATATCATTTGCCCCAAGCTTGGACAAACTGAATAATAATGATTAATGTCACGGATGTTGAAATGTAGTAATTTGAATTTTGATTTGGATAAAAAAAAGAAGAAGCCAGAACTACGAGGGTGCATTTGAGCATGTTACTCTTGCTTCTCTCGAGTGCAAGAAAATGTTGCGTGTGCATTACTCTCGGTGCAAGAGTAACCTCCTGGTCTTGAGCGGGAGTATACTCTAGCTTACCCTCGGGTCGTACTCTTGCCGTTCATGTGCTCAAAACAGTGAAACTTTCTCTTTTATTGTTTCTTTTTCCAACAGGTCAACATAAGCACCTTTGCATTGCTGTTTTCTGAAATGGTTCAGTACTGTCAGAGTAGGGTCGGCTCCGTTCCTGAGTTACAGAGCAAGTAAGTCAATACGCGTACGCATCAAAGATTTCTGACATTGCTTGAAAAATCGTACCAGAAGAATTTTCAGACTGGGACTTGACTGCAGAAGACATGCAAAACAACAATCAGGCCAACTTCACCCAGTCTTTGGCTGGCAACATTCTCCAAAATTTTCATGAGGCGAAGACAAAGTCCTCAGTATTTCACCAGCCAAGTTGAGGTATCAATCAAGTTTTAAAGGAGACCTTTCTTCAACATTTTGCACCTGAGAGTGAAACCAGGTGATTTCAATTTGAAGCCTCAGACTATACTGGTACATGTACAACTGTTTGAAAAGATTGACCCTTCAGTAGTCTGGTGGCAGACAATGAAGAATGTGTAAATATAGAGCATGGTGTCACATGTTTTTTTTGACACAGTTGTAAAGTGGTGTGGACTGGTTGTTTCAGTCTATTTTCTTGTGTTGCATGTTTTCAATACCTTAAATTTTGGGATGCTCTTGCACAGTATTGAGAGTCCCAAATTTTCAGACTAAAATTTTATTATGAGGGACTTTAATGTTGAAGCAAGTGTGAAGTAAATCTGAAGACATGAGATTTTAAATCTCCAAAATGGACCCTGACAAGTATTCAGTCTTGACAAGCAGAAAGGGACCATTAATACAAAATTTTGTGTTTGACTTTTGACTTTGTGTTTTCATTGCAGGTTATCTGAGATGGGACAGCATGTCGGCGTTCGGATTCTTGACCTCCTCTTCATCCGAGAGAAAGGACTCAAGAGAGAAACCAAACTCCTGAATATTCTTCTCTTCATCAAGTCAAATGTCTGGAAGGTGTGTATGGTTACTAAGCAACGGCACTGTTTTGATGGGGATGCCTTGTAATCAAGTTGAAAGTTCAAACAAGAGCCACATCTTTTGTCTATTTTAATACTTAAAATGTTGGCAGTGTGGTCTAAAAAGCCTAGTTGTTAGGGTTTGTGACTCATGATCAGAGGCTGCTGGCCGTGTGTTATGTCCTTGGGCAAGCCACTTTACCCCAGTTGCTTCTCTACAAGTAGGAATTAGTGTACAGGGGAATAAAATATTATATGCCAACTTAACCAGAAAAAAACATTGATGTGGCGAGTCAACTGACTCAAGACAAACAAAACTATAATATTTTAATTAAGTTGACCCCAGGTCATGATGACAAAATGACAATTATGCTTAGACTGTTCTCTGACTCTATATCTGAGTGAGATATGGAGGCTGCATTGGAGCCTACGGCTGTATGAACTTAAAAGGGAGTAAAGCTATTTTGAAATTTTTTTGAAATTAAACATTTATTAAGGCAATTTCAATACATTCTTATTATTTTTCTTTTCTCTGCAGGTCCTTTTTGGTAAGGAGGCTGACAAGTTAGAACACGCAAATGACGATGAAAGAACGTGTATCCTTTTATGCTTCGACCCTTAAGTTGGTTTTACATTTAAAGACAGTGCACTGATGTGCTCTCCCATCTTCAGCCGCATGACATGATTTGTACAGTTACCACATAGTTAGGTAAAAGGACCAACTTCCACAAAATGTCAGTTGCAAGTTTTCTGTGAAGTTCATATAATGTATATGGAAATGAAATTGCGTAGTTTTTTTTCCTGAGCCTAATTTCTTCAGATTATATCATTGAGAAAGAGTCTCTTGTCAACTATTTCATCTCGGTGCCCAAGGATAAAGGTAGGGTCAGCTGTCAATACTTGTGTGATTAACGAGTTGTCTCATAAAACTTCAGTACTGAAGGCATATCAAACTGCATTTGATTTGACAAAACATGACTACAGTTCCACAATTGTAGCGATGTCATGATGGTGGTTGCATTGTATTGTAATGTCAGATAATAGTGTCAGAGACAGAACATTTCACATCTGTAATATATTAAGGTGACAGAAGTGTGTACATGTAGTAACCGATAAAATTAAACCAGTAGTAGATAATACACATATTATGGTTAAGTTCCTTTACTAGTTTTGCCTCAAAAATTCATGATATTTGTAAATGTGAGTCTGTGTCATGAGCAGTGTATTTGAAGTGACATTATACAAATATTGAGTGGCTCAGAGTGCAATGGGAGGAATATTATCGCAAGGTAAAATCTGGACATTTTTTATTTCACGAGGCAAAGCTGAGTGAAAAGGAAAAGTCCACATTCTATGTCATTTGATTTACAGTTAAAATGAATTTCTAAAATGTATTTCTCTCTTCAATCACCCCCTTCACGAAATGGGTTGACCCAAACTCTGTGCTGCTGGCTCTCTTGGGAACAATACAACGCTAACTAAATGCACACACCAGCATGCACTAACACAAATACTAAGCCATGAATGAAATGATCCCTAACTGTTGAATAGTATATCATTACCCCATTGCATTCCAATGGAATTTTTTTTTTGCCGAGCGCGGACATGGGACATTCAAATGACAAGGATCTGTATGTTAGTTATATAACATGATTTATTCACTTATTAAAAAAAGTAGGTTTTTACTTTAAAACCTTCAAGAATTCCATCCTTCACCCTCCTATGCAAACATACATTCTGTGCAGAGTTGTCCTTTCAGTCAAAATCAAGTGACACTTTTTAACAATTAAAAGCTCCCAGCCTACATAAAGCAGGATTGACTGGCTGTGACTGTTTATGTAACTTGTTACAGCTATGATTCTACTGTAGGTGATTGATAAGCCAGCTGTGCCTACCGCTTGCCTGCTTTTGTCTGTTGACTGATTTTGACTAGTCACAGTGCATGCTTGAAATATGATCTGAGTGTTGGTGACTAGCCTGTGTAAAAGGCATGACAGGGGAAAATGATTGATTTTTGACTGTCTGTAACTGTTCAGATAGAAGGAGGGTTAATGACAAGAAAAATCAACTTTGATAAATTGGGGATAGAAATCGCACAGATTGACAAACACACGTACCTGTAAAAGTGCCGAGGTGTCCCTGCTAAACTGTGGCGAAAATTGTTCTGGTTTCTGTCTCACTGGCGAAAGCAAACTGGTCCAACACAAATCTTTTGAGTATATATCAGTATTGATTGAAATGTACAATGTAAGTTTCCAAAAAAATACTTCTACATGAGAAAAGATTCATAAAATCATTGTAGTATTCTTAAATGCTTTCATTTTGGACGTAAAATATTTTTGTAACCAACAAACCAGGATGTCCTGGGCTGCTTCAATGAGAAAAAGTCAACTGGGTTCACTTTTTTTGGGGGGGGGGGCAGGGGAAAATGGGGATACCAAAAAGTTTGAAAGAAAATACCGTTTCACTGAACTTGAAGCGGAACTGCCAAAAAGTCAGCCAAGCGAGAAGTATTTGCGGTTTTCAGTTAATTGTGTCGCAAGATTAAAATCAGCAGCATGGCACGAAAATCTAAAGCGGATTGTGTCAAGATTGATTACTGTCAAACGTTGCCAGGGTTGTCTGGACATCCTGAAAAGGCAGAAACTTGTAAAGGATTAATGAAGTTGTAATATGAACTTGGTAGCTGATCCATGGCAACAGTGAATGTGAAAGCCTTTTCAAAAGTCAGTGAATCTTTTTTCCATTTATCTTTAACCCTTTTGAACTGGAGATCTGTTTGGCTTCAGAACCATACTAGAACTGCAAAAGTTCCTGTTGTTTAAAGCTTTTTGAAAAGGTTACCAGACTGACACTTTTACAACAAAGCAATGCCATACCATATTTTTTTTCACTGATTCTCGGTAACTAGTGCTGAGCTTGTGAACTTAATAAACTTATTACCTACTAAACAGGCATGAGATTTGTCAGGATTTTTCCCGATTTCAGGATTTTTTTTCAGGATTTTCATAGAATCTTTTTTGAAATCTGGAATTCCTGAGGTTTTACCATAAAGGGGTTTTTACTTATAGAACAAAAGAAGTGAGTATTGTAAGAGGTACCTTTGAACAAATACATACATGGTCATGCAAAAAGAAGGAAGCCCACACTTGACAGGAATTTTAACCTACTTACCTAACTTATTTGAACTGTGTTTTTTAATTTTTTTTATGTAGTTAAGTATACCTCTTCAACCATACGTGGGGAAAAAAATCTTTCAAAAATTTACAAGAATAGTGTTATTATGCTAATTTGAATACAAGTCACCAACATCACTGTTGTCCACGTGAAAGTCTAGTGTAGTGTTTTTTTTCTTTAAATCAAGCTCCGAGGTCAGTCAAGCGGATGGAATAAAGCCGTCCGCTAAGCAGGGATATTTTCTTATCACTTAATTTTGCTTAACAATTTTTGTTCTGCTTACATCCCCAAATGAGCCTGATCTTTTTGACATTAGAACCACTCACCATCAGGTGATTTGTGGTGTGGTTTGTCCCCGGTTTCCCATCCCCCAATGGCAAGGTTACCCATCGTTCTTTGCCAGCTCACCAGCACCGACTGGTACCCCAACAATGGCTGCCATAGACTCCCTCTATTGTTGACCTAAAACGTACCGCCAATTACCCCACCCTACAGGTGAATACTGAATAGATCCGGCAATTTAATTGGCTGTTTCGGTGAATGGTGACGCACTTACTACTGTGGATTCTTCATTGACTGTCCTGACCTTGGTGGGGTTATCGGCCCACTGATTCCATCACAGGACCACCCACTGTTATTTATCTTGCCCCCTCTTCCTCCCCCAAGTCAAATGGAAGATACTGATTCCTGTCAAAATTACAAAGTTTTAGGAACTTCTAATGACAGTTTATTTCTTACCAGTGTACATTTGTTTCCCAATGTAAGTTTAGTATTGATTTCTTCAAATTCCTGAAGTTAGACCCACGAGATATCTATGTTGAAAATTTATGATATGGTCATGGATTTATCTGATAAACTAACTTTCAAAGTAAATTTTCAAATTGAATGGGATTAACTCTTGAGATTCCAATGCATTTTTGTTGGATTTTAGCAATTAGGTAATCTTGACAATTCTCCCTGTGAGGTAGCAAGCTGTATTAAAATTAGGAGCTCTGAATTTAGTTTCCTGGTGACAGGATACAAAGTTCGGTTCAATCTTTTTTTGTTGGGGAGGGAGCTTGGTCATCATTTGTATTCCGTTTGGTTTAGATTTCTAGCAATTGCCACAGGGCACTTTTCATGACAAAGGCAGAGGATAATAGCAGAAAAAATGTGTGCAGGATGTAGGTATGAGTGATAGAAAATACACAGAATATCAGCCATTCAATAAGTCTGGGACGTGTTACGAAAGATGTAAAACCACAGATATGAACACATGATAATGACTGTTCCTGCCCATTACTCGAACAGTTCGCATCGATCAATTAGATTGCTTTTTTTTTGGTCAGGTGGCTACGGTGGCTCGGTCATATTCAGTCAGAAGCAATGTGAGTAATGTTCACAAACCAAAGGAGGGTTGGACTTTGAAATAATCCATTGATACATGGTGATGTCACACAGTACATTCTAAGAAATATGATATTTCACCTAAGCAATACCCCCCCCCCCCTTGCCCATAAAGAAAACCACCCCTAATGATCCTGTACCATGGTGAAACTCCTGCATGACAGTTTGGTTAAAAGAGAAGTCTTGGAAGAAAGGGTGCATTGTTCCACTCTGTCTGTAGAACTGCCCCCTTTGCAGCTGAGAAAGTTTTCTCAAGGTGACAAAGGAGGATGGAAAGTAAGCATAGAGGAGGGATTGTTGGGGGTTTGTTGTCTTGATAAATCCCTTTCCCTGTTTGCGATGTCCTTGGCTTTTGTGTCTCTTTTGTTGCTTCTTCACACCCAGGAGATTGCCATGGTGTCATCCTTTCAGCTCCAACTTTGTCTCCTAGCGGAGTCTTCCCTTCAAGCTGTTTACCCTTCCTGTTGAGCTGCTGGATAATTTGCCCCAATCTCCTTTTATCCAAGCCTTGCATATTGTTGACACTATCTTCGTTTTTTTGTTTCTTTTCCTTTTTGTTTCTTTTCTGGTTATGTTAAACCCTGAAATCGAAAGTTGGAGAAGGTTGTTGAACGTTTTTCTTTTCTGGACCATACTGATGTGGTTTTTGTGAATCAACGAC
This sequence comes from Patiria pectinifera, assembly GCA_029964075.1. Taxonomy (NCBI): domain Eukaryota; kingdom Metazoa; phylum Echinodermata; class Asteroidea; order Valvatida; family Asterinidae; genus Patiria; species Patiria pectinifera. The sequence continues at coordinate 20,847 of JASAOE010000718.1, forward strand.
CCTCTGACTAATATGTTTCTCAAGAGTGAAGGATTCTTTATCTGAGGAAATTGAAAATAAAACACAGTGCTGTGAGATATTTGGAATGACTTTTGTCTTTGTCGTAGCAGAGAAACAGTTGACTCAGGCATTGCAACACAGGCCGGTCTGTGTGCGAAGAAGCCATAGATGTTTCTTTGATCCAGAACAAAGACAAGTCCGCTTGCAATCAGCAACAAGTCGACAATACCAGAACACTTCAAACTAAATGACAATCTTTCATATTGCTCCACGTCTCATTCACCGAGAACACTATCACTACCGTAAGAAAAACACGGTCTTTTGTCTGTTTGACTGCTTGCCGACTTCCCAACTGGCAACAGAAAAGTCTTGTTTACAGAGGTTTATGTTGTCTTTCTTTGACGTGCCGATCGGTTAATGGGATCTCTGAGACTCGACAAACCTCAGACTAGGGAATGACACCTTGCGATTAAAAAAGTGAAAGAAGTCTAACAGAAATGCTACATTCCAAAGAAATGAGTACAAAGACTAAAAAGATATGACTGCACGCCTTATGCTAATGATTGGCGTCTTTTCAGAGTTTTGGGAGCATGTAGCTTAATCACTCATTTCTTAAGCAAAAAGGAGATTAATTTTAAGCGAATTGTATCATTGGAAGAATCTTCGTTCTTTCATCTTCAAGCCTAAAGCACTTTACACTTTGCAATCTGCCAAAGTACAACACTTTGCCCATTTTTGTTCAATAAAATTTTGAACATCAAATTGCCCATCAAGCACCACAGTTAAAATACCCCTCTATATCTTCAATGTTCACAAACAGCGGTGACATGTATAAAAAAAGCTTATCCAGTGGGGCAAACTCACAGAGACAGGGCATTATTTTATCCATTAGAGTGGTTTTGCCTGACCCTGGGCCTAGCTTGTGCATGCGTACAATGTAGGCAACGTCCATTTGTGGACAGAGACCTAAGGTGCACAAAAACCTACAGAACAAAACTAAGGCAACAAACTCGGGCCAATTCTCCAAAATGTCCGTAATGGCCAGTGCTTTAGTTCTCTTTTCTGTAAAAGTTTGATTATTTATCTAAAAGGGGACACAGCATGCATGTAGTATTTTATAGAGTTACCATCAACAATTGGCATGGACACAATAGAGGGGATTTTAGGGGACAAATTTGCAGCTTTTTTTATTTGACTCTATCGTCCAGCCCAGAGAAAGTCACAAGAATCATTTAGTTGTCAGCAACTTCACTGTTTGATGAAAAGTGTTCATGTATTCATCTCCGGCAATTCAGTAGCTGATGGGGCAGGCCACCCGTAGCGGGCATTGTAGTCAGACAGCTCTCTGTTTCTTCAGGACAATTTTGAGACCAATTACTTAACCAAATGACGTCAATGGGACCCTCATTTAAGCCATAGTGGGGGACTCTGTGTGGAGGGGGAGGGGGTAGTTATAATTGGTCAATGTTGTGATAGATCTGAAAAGGAGTTGGGAGGGGGGGTGTTGCGGGGCCATTTGGAGCAAGGGTTACTGGGACTTGGATCAGGGTTCCCTCAAATGTTGACGTGACAGTCCAGGGGTAGTTTGTAAGAACCTGGATGAACGACTTTGGCGAGGGACAAAAGATGACGGTGGCTGAGGGGTGAATTGGCTTAAATTGAGTCATCTACACACATGACCTACCCCAATGCCGAACCCTGTTGTTACGCAGCTAATTAGAAAATATCGTGTAAACACAGGCCATGTTCGTAATTACGAAATTTGGAAATCGTGTAGGTGTGCCTTAGGGTGAAGCTTTAAAGTCAAGAATGACATTAAGGGAGACGAGGGAGATTGGTGAGATGGAAAAAAAGAGGACACGTGTATGGCTCATTTATGATCAGAAAACCAGTCTTAGTACAAGGGGCTTTGGTGGGATTCTAACCTGTGTCACATTAGTTGAAGTGTGGGGAAGCAAGTGCCATTACTGACAAAAAGGGCCTTTCACACTAGCAAGACTCCAACACGGCTTCTGCAATCCAACCCTAGTGTCGGGATCAGGGGTTAGAGGCTCTACCTGGGTATGGGTACGCCCAGTGTAAATGGTACGCCTTGCCTACCCATGTTCAATGGAACCCAGTTATACCTATTTCAACTTTGGTAGGTGCTCAAGATGAAAAGACCTAAACCCAGACTCCTAAATCGGCAATGTAAATTTCCTAATCAAAATACCTCCTTGCAAGAACCTTGGATTGCAGAAGAGATAATCCCATAATCCTTGCATTGTCATTACATTCCTGGTAGTGTTAGTAATATCAAAATTTAATTGATCTCACCTGTTTGTTGTAACCGTTGTGAAGTAAATATAAATACAACACTTGTAACTACAAACATGCAATCGGAGAGAAAAATTTTAAGTCAACTGTTGAGGCTTCTCAAATGGTTGTACAGTAGGTTAAAGGGAATATACATCATTTGCTTTTGCTGTAATTTTCAGAAATGGATGGAATTTGGGGGTTGGAAATATATAGCAAATATAGTTACACTGACTTTTTTGAGGTTTTGGGTTCAAAAATGCTATAAAAACCAAGAAAAACAATCATTTTCCTGTAGTCTGGTTCCCTGACTCCATATGAGAAGAAACAGCAGTTTACATACATTGGGGAATTGTAAGGTCAGGGAACCAGTCTAGCTGGCTTGTACCCGTTCATAGGTGTGTAATCGATTGCAAACAAGTGCGATGGTCAATTGGGGCCAGTATTTGAAAAAAAAGCCAGTTTTTTCCAACGCTGGTCGGCCGATCAGCGTTGGAAATTGATACAAAAATACCATTTTTTTTTTTTTAAATGACAGTATACCAGGTGCCATGATTTTACAGGATGCTTTACACTGTCATTCACTAACAGTCCAGCAAGGTATTTCAAAATGATTTGGTAGTTTTATTTTTTGATGTTTGCAAATGTTGTATTTTCCCTTTAAGTTTTGCCTGTCAAATGTTTAGTTCCTGAAGAGTTGATTCAGTCCCAATTACAAACACAAATCTTATCGTCAATCATCTGAAAGCAGAGAGTGATCCCAATAATCAGTTGAGCAACTGTCAGTCAAAATAGTGGCTTGTCATTTTGCCTCTAACCCTGTTTCTGCTAAGCAAAATGATTTCTGTTGGTAAGCTAATTTTGTGGTTCTAGGAATTTAGCCCCAGGATGAAAAAGACTGTTGAATTAGGCTTGTTCAGTCCATCTTAAGCAGTGTCCAAAGCATCACAAGGTGTTGTTAACCAGTAATTGCGTTTACTTCAAAGGGTTTCGTTTGAGATTTCTATTTTTTCTTGAAGATGTGGCAATTGCTTATCTGGTTGTCTATTGTCATTCTGATTACGAAAGTATTTGTTCTTGGGGCGGGTGAAGGACTAAGACCTCTGTATCATGTGTGGTCAACTGACTCCATTATATCTTAAAGGGAGCTCTAAATGCTCTTGTTCGTGTGTGGGCCTGTTTCCGACTTGTACTTGAAGAAATTGACTGACCATTTATCGGATGCTTAGTTTGATTAAAAGTGCAGGTCTTCTGTAGTGACAATTCCCATAGCAGTTGGTACAAGGAAGCGCTAAATTTTCTCCAAATGACCAGGGGGCTTTGTTATGCATGATCTGTTTGCTCAAAATACACAAGAGAGTCTTGGATGTGTGTTTGGTGGAATTGCTGATGATGATCTGGGTTACGATTATGAGGTTTTTCCTGTGCTATGATGAAATGAGATGAGAACAGTGTGTGGGGCCTGGGGGGGGGGCTGCTTGTTTTGTAGAGTGTTTGTACATCTCTAAACCAATCCGGCCACTCTGTCAATTCTACCATTTCAGTGGTGAAAGCATTGTGCTAGCTGCTCTTCGGGGCAGGTGCTTTGTACAATATGAGTCGGCCATTGAAGGGGGCCTCGTGCATGCACATGTACAGTGATCACATGCCTGGATTCGTCTATAGTGCATAAATGGAATTTGAAGTTTGGTGATTCCGATACAAAAATACCTCGCACATCTGTTACAGATTAGAAGCAGATCAAAAAACGTGGTACGGTGGAGTTCATGCCATTGTCCATTCAGCCAAATGTCACTGAAAAACAAAAGCACAAGAGGCCGCTATTTGGGGACAAATTGGGGTGGAGAGTCAGTGGTTCC
>JASAOE010000719.1:0-25000 GCA_029964075.1 Patiria pectinifera
TCTATTTACATTAGATTCTTTTATTAAAACCTTGAGCAGATAGTTATATTTGGCTAATTATATGAAGACTTGTAAGGAATGCCAAAATAATTTAAATTAACACAAAATAGAGTCGACAATAATTCAGAAAATATGGTTGCTTGTAGCTGAACAGAGAAGGGTTTTTCCAAGCGAGATGAGTTTACAGACAATTATGGCAAAGCGCTTGCTTATGTGTGTCCGCTGTGATTGCTGAAAAGAACTGGCAAAACAATGGAAAAAATCCATGCACATGCACGCATTAATTAATTAATTAGTTGTGAAATACAGTAACACACAAGAGTACCGATTCTTACTAATTGACAAAGAGACGAACAATGGCACTCAACAATTGGCAGATGAGAAGTTACGAACCGAGTGTAAGTGCAGTTCTGCTACTTCTAAGTACATGTAGTTTTGGATTAGTAACACAGAACTCACTGCTTATTTAAATAATGCTGTTTGTCAAAATAAAAGCGAACACTGATCAGTCTTATCATGCTACATGCATTTTACTAACTTATCGTAGAAAGTGTTCAGCATTCATTCATCAAGATTTGAAGAATGACTTAAGCTGAATACTGTTAAACAAAGAATCCCACTCTGCAAACTCTGTCAGATGTACAGGACTTAATTTTGGGTTGAATGTAATATTAGATATAATTTGCGATTTTTTTCCCCCCCATGAAACAGATCCTGGGTCTTGTGATCAGGATATGCACATTCAGTGAGGCTGATGGGCCTCATCACGACATGCACAAATAGGCAACTCGAAACTGTCTCAATATCTGATATATTACTGACAGTTTTAATTTTCTCCTTTTGTGTTTTGAAACATTAGCCACTGTGGTATCTGATGACAGACAGTAAAGAATCCAATTGATAAGATGTCATTAAAAAAAAAAGAATTTAAAAAACATCTGTAAACGTCCAAAAACACACACTCTGACAATTTTACAGAGCAGATCCGACAGTGACATCAGACTTTCTCCAACCACTGAACGAGGGTCATACAAATTGGTCCACTATACAAGTAATTAATTGCTGTTTCCATTTTAGTGCATTTACTGGCCAGTGACTACTTCACCTGTTGTTTATTTCAAATTTAATGGATTATTTGTCATTAGTGCTTAACACATTAATTGTGATCTTAACTTTCCAACTTGTCATATATACAGCATATCTTAGACACAACCTTGTGACATCATGACCACCAACCAGCGCATTTTTTTTTGCCGTGGCATTATACTATCGTAAATCTTATCTATGTGTCAAACCAACAAGATATGGCATGTAATACTATCATAAATCAGCGAGGATATTTTGTGTTTGAAATGAGGTATCAACTATCAATTTTCCTTTTTGTGGTAAATCTTTATTTTTAATTTTATTGCATATTGATTAAAGAAATAAAAGCTTCAAAACCAAAATCTGTCATCAGTCAAAGACTGATTGACTACCACAAAATGTACTTTTTCTTTTTCTTCTTCAAATTTTTGTCACACACTTTAGTAAAAACAATGTTTTGTGGATGTGCTGCAGTTTTTTTACTTTCATTAGTTTGCTTTTCTATTGTTCTATAACAGGGGTATGTATAATAAGTTGTACATAAATTGAACAACTTAACAATGCGAATATCATGCTGAAATGACTTCCGTAAATGATGTCACTTCAGGGAAAAACTCTCTGTAATTGTTCTAAGCAAGCAACACAATCTGGACGAACTTGTACTTTTTTCCCCTTCAAAATAATAAATAACTATGGCAAATACGTATAATCTGTGTATAATGTACAAGTAATTAAAAGCATACGAGTCTTCATTAGAACCATTACCATATCACAGTGGTCATTGAGAGAACAAGTTCTCATCTTTCCCAGCATGGAAAAATGAAATGAAAAAAACCCACACCATGCATTGAAAGCAAGAAGAATACAATATATTGGTGGCAATGTATTCTGTGCAGTCATGTACTACTTTCCACTTTGAGCATCCTGCCCTCGTTGGCAAATTCAGGTGCACCATCGCAGCAGTCAAAATCAATCAAGTGATGTACATGTACATTGGTTCTGAAATGTTACAACAGTGCATCCACATGGACCTGACATGATAATGGCTGATGTTCGGATACATGTCGCCCTCTATAGTTCAGCACAGAATACATTGACTGGTAACTATATGTAAATTAAACACTGGTAGTCTTCTTTGTGGCCAAGATACCACCATTTTAAGGAAACTATATCACTATAAGCCATTTGCGAGTAAAATTTGAATCAAATCTGGAACACTGACTTAATCCAATGCTCTGCACATTTTAACTTTGCATTCTCCCGACCAAAGAGAAGGTTACTACATCACGTGATTCGGGGCAAGCCTTATGCTAGCAACCCCGAGCTCCAGCATGGTCTGGTGTCTTTGTGCCATTCTCACCCATTGTGAGCAATGTATTGATGCTGAGCGTCTCTTGCGTAACTATGCAAGAGCTTGCCCCGAATCATGTGATTAGCAACAGCGTCTTTTGTCTGGAGAATTCAAAGTTAAAATGTGCCAAGCATTATGAGCAAGTCGGTGTACCAGACGTTTTTAAAATTCAAATCCCAAAGGGTATAGGTCACTCGCAAATGGATTATTGTATGTAAGTTCTTACAAATAAACTGGTTTTAAAAAAATGCGCGCACACAGCCCCAACTGAAGCTTAGATTATCTGAATATTGGTACCATTATTTGATGTAATAAATAGCTGCGATATTTACAGAAATGTGTTTCCCTTTTCCGAGTAGGTATTTGATGCAGAATCTATGACAGGTTATGACTGTTTATGATTGCTTGTGACAATGTAACAGGCTGTGACAAGCTGTGATAGTGTGTGACAGTCTGCTACAGCAGTCTGTGACACACTATGACAGCCTGTGACAGCCCTCAACGTTTTATGATATTTGAAGGGACTGTATGTAGCGCGCTGCATTGGAACTTCAAGAAAGAAAAAATGAAAAAAAAATGATAGAGAAATACAAATAAAGAATTTGGTTAGAATATTTGTTTTGCACATGATGTTTACTTTAATATTGGCACACTGTAAGATGTCGTTGCTAGCGTGATTCATACGTTGATAGGAGCGCTGCATCTACGGGTTCCATACATGACGGACATGTGAAGGATCTCATCAGCCAATCATCAATGCATTTGACATGGTATGTGTGCATGCAGGGCAGGTAACGTAACGCATCACCAATCTGGAAATCCAGCATACAGATTACACACCTGTAGACAGATACAATACAAGGACAGGGGGTCAGTTGCACTCAAATTGTCCAACCCTTCGTCATGATTCATTCCATTGTGGTTTGTGATCTTGCTTCTGATTTGACTTGTGACTGACTTGTGATCTTGCTTCTGATTTGACTGATGACTGGCTTGTGATCTTGCTTGTGATTTAACTTATGACTGACTTGTGATCTTGCTTGCGATTTAAATTATGACTGACTTATGATTAACTTGTGATCTTGCTTGTGACAAACTTATGAGTTATGATTGACTTCTGACCTTGCTTGTGATTTGACTTATAACAACCTTATGACTGGCTTGTGATCTTGCTTGTGATTTAACTTAAGACTGACTTGTGATTTTGCTTCAGATTTGACTTTTGACTGACTTATGATTAATCTGTGATCTTGCTTGTGACCATTTATGACTGACTTTTGACCTTGCTTATAACTTGACTCGTGACTGACACATAGTTGGCTTATAAAACTGTGATAAGCCTGTGATGAGTATTTTTATGAGTTTGTGATGAGTATTTTTATGTGTCTTTGATGAGTATTTCAATGATGACTGTGATGAGTGTTTTTATGATGAATATTTCAGTGGTGAGTCTGCTGTGATGAGTCTGTGTCTACTTACTCCCTAGCCTTTTTGGTTCCATCATATTCTCCCGTTGGCAGGTGTTGTATAAGACCTATCCTCTGAGCTATTTTAACCTGTTCCTCCTCTGTGAGTTGACTGACGGTCCTTCGCTGGTTAGGACTCAGATGATACACTGGCGCTGCCTCCTGTTCAACAAAAAAAATAATCAATTTCCAGGAATTAACATTGATCATTGGAATCAAACACTGCACTGCACATTGGTGACTTTTGAAGTAGAATTGTGAAGAAACTTAACTCTTACGCACACTAAAATATTTCACAGTTATTTGACCGAAATATGTATATTCCAAAGAAATTTTCACTGACGCCCACATTTTTAAAGTAGTGAAGCAAATAAAACTTCAATTAATTTAACTTTTAAGTATCACACAAATACAAAATAGTGCAACAATAATAAATGTATGGAAAAAATGTTACAACCTGACGCCACTTTTTTTCTTCATATATCATCCCAATGAAGGTCATTTATTGCAAAAATTATGATAAGACATGAACCTGGGACTGAGAAACATTTCCAATTTTGTTAGGAAATACTCTCCATAGACTTTGTACACAATCGCAGAAGTGGCATCAAGTTGCAAATTTTTTTCAAAAAGGATGTCTGTTTTGATTTTGAGAAATTGTCTTTATTCTTATTAAATCTTTTGTGGAGTTGCAATGACACCTTGTTAAGTTGTTTCACAAAATCAATACTTACTAATCATGTTAATAAGCAAAGGAAACAAGTATTTATTTAATAAATGTCCTCATTTCCTTCAGTTCTACACGAAGGGGCAAACATACAACAAGAAATTCATTTGAAGACAAAGAGCAGCTGCTTTTATCGGTCATCAAGGCCAACTTGTTTACATTTTTGGTTATGGTTCAAAGGTCAAAGGTCATGAGAAAAAAAAAATAGATAAACAAAGAAAAGCTGAAAAAACAAAACCAGTCACAATGATTTAATATCATCCGATTGTTGAAATATAACGCTCTATGTAACAATCAATACAAAAAATCTCGTAATTTACAGAGTAAAGTTTCTAAATGCATTGAAGAACGTCGTGAACAAAAGTTATTCCTCAGGCTTTGCTTTGTTGCGGTCGCCAACTGTTTTCCTACCTGGTACGGCGGCGGCGGGCCTAGTCTCTCCGAAACACGGTCAGGCTCTTCGTGAAGCAGCGAAAGATCGTCAGCTGCGTGACCTGTCAGACAATTCCCCATCTTTCTGGCTTATTAGAGGAAACTAACCCGACCAATTAATTTCCTAAGTCGTAGACATAATCGGCTACAAAACAAAAGACATAATTCGCCAGTCACTGCTTTCGCGCTGCACTGAACTGCACTGCACATAAAATGGCGTAGAACATCTGTACGTGCTTTCTCACCATAACATTAGACAGAGTGCAAAGTTTCATAAGGGTTCGTCCGCGTAAAAAAAGTAATCCCTTAAATATCTAATCTTCTTACAGCCTAGAACTTTTAACATAATTACCAACAAAACTTAAAATGTTTTATAGCATTTAGACCCTTTTAGAGTACATAACAATTGAAATTCTGGAATTTATGGACAATGAAATAACGTGTTATCTATACGCGGTGCAATCCCGTGGTCTAGTCAGGATGACGTCACCTAATCTTGTAAACACTAGATCTAGACCAATAGCCGAATGAGGGCGGTATTTCACCTCCGTATTCACAATTATGCGCTCAAAGGGGTGGGATTTTCTGAAAGTGGGGGGGGGGGGAGACTCTGTTTCTACTTTATTGTATAATTTACCTATGATATTACCTAGCACTAAATTATCGCTTGTAGGTTATTTGATTATTTCTTTAAAACTGGTTACATTACACCTCTGTCATCTTGAACGACATTAATTTATACCCCGCCCCCCCCCCAAGGGTCTGAAATGATGGATATTTAAATCCAAAACGTTTTCAATATCGGATGTTTCCGAACATTGAAAGTATTATGTGCGGTTTTTTTATGTTTTGTTTGTTTCGATGATTTTAAGGTGGAGGTTTCGTTGTCGAAGTGCCATCGCACGTCCCCTCCAAAAGTGTATAAGCCCCACCCCTAAAAACACTTCCTCTGTGCATTCAGATCAGGTGCGGCCAACTACACGTGCATTACGTATTCGTGTCGCACACGCCTACTGCGGTAAATTTTTAATAAAACATATTTGCAGAACTTCTATAACCGGCTATACATATTTTCCTTTGTACTGATCTGTGACGATATCAGGCGACAACCTTAACTAAACTATGCGCCATCTTTCGAAACTACTCGAAATCTGAAGCATTATGATGCAGTGAAGTGCAAACAATCGTAAGCCGAGCAAATTTAACCTTTGCATTGGATGCCTGGGGTAGTTTATTCCACCTAGTGAACTTTGAGAATAGTAAGTCTAGTATTAGCCTTGGTACTACGGCCGACAATGGGCATTTTGCCTTTATATCCCAGACAATAGCTGCACCGTGTGTAAACAAACGGATCGGGTGTTTCTATAAATCACACCGCTGAACTACGGGGACGGAAATGGGGGACGGAAATGTTAGCCATCCTTGGCGATTCACTGTCATTAATTTATAGAAATAGTCCTTGGACATTAATTGTTATCAAGTTTAAAAAGGACAAAGTTCTCGGGTCAGTCCAATTGTTATTAAAATACGCAGGGACACCAACAACAAACAGTTAAATGAAACAAATATTATGACGCACTTAACCAAAACATATCTAGTCTGCACTCATGACCGTGCGTTTCCCGTGAGAATTTCATCGTCGACGTGACATCGCTGAAAGTCTTTCCTTTTCTAAATTCTAAATTCAAAATGAGCCATCTGTGTTTGTTCAAACTGGCTGGATGGAGTGCTTAGGTCAGATTGTGGCACTGGTTCCGAGTTGAGTTATTTCTGTACCTCGCAAGTGGTTTATCTAACGGTGAACTTTACTCCCTTAAAACTGTCAATAGAGCAACGCTAATCCATTGTGTGCTCACAGACGGCTGAGTTGGGAAGTTGGTATGCAGATAATACGCTGCCAGCCTTCAACGCAAACTACAAGTGTCAGGGTTGGGATTTTGATGTTTGCTGTAAGATGAACAACTTTTTAGGAAGTTGCTGAGTTGTCATGGTGATTTAGTTGAATTAGTCGATTCTTTGAGTTGAATTTTACCGCAGCCTCATTGAACTCGTCAGAAGAAAGAACCTCGACAGTCAGTATTTTTGGTGAGTTAGTGAGTGTTAAGTTTCTGCAAAATGGAGATTGATGATAGGGAGTACGTTGATGAACTTATACGCGGTATGGAAAGCAAGGTTGGTGCGACCATCCCCGAGTGTCTCTCACAGCCAATCTTAGCAGGATGGTCGACATCATACACGGGTGAGAACGGGTCCAGTACGCCGATGAAACCCGGTGAGCGACAGTCAGGGACCGAGCCTGATTCGGGTGATGAAAGTCCGAGTAAGAGAGAACTAGATGCGGCTGGTTTGATCTCCGCTTTCCAGAATGTATCACCGATCAAGCGGTTCACTGCCAAACGTCAAAAACTGGAGGATAACTGCCGCAAACTCAGAAATGACATGGTAAAAGCTTAAAAGTATCCGTTTACTTTGTTTTTCTTTGTTATCAATTAAAATGTCTCCGAGACTTGACGGAAAATTACTGATCGTGATGAAATTTACGTCTCATCCTCGTCTCCTGACAGGTGGATTTTATTTATCCCAACGAATTTCAAATTGCATGTCTTATCGAAAACAAAACTCTACGTCTGCAACTCACTGAAAAAAAAAGGCTTCAATTTAATTTGGGCTGCTGTGGCGCCTCTTAGTATTACACAAATTAATATGGGTGATGGACTTTTTAAAAGGAAAACAACACGGGGAGCGTCTTGATTTAATAGCAAGGACTATTCCTTATTGAGAGAAATGATTGTTCAGTCTTATTATTTTCTCCCAGAATGCATTACGAGCCATGGACGTTAGCTTGATGAAACATTTTCTGACCATCTACGATGCCGTGGAGGAGCTTCGCTGGATGATGGAATCCTACGACATGAGTGACTCCTGTGAATCCCTGGCCCTCAGCTCATCCGTCTACGAATCCATGGAGCAGATCCACGAGAAATGGATGACAGAGCGCCGCCAGTGGCAGAGCACGTCCAGTCGAGACCTGTCCACGAGCTGGAGGGAAGATTCAAGATTCAACCTCCATCACGTGGGGAGGTTGAACAGCACCGGGAGTCGCAGACCAGATGGCAGAAATCAAAAATATCATGATCTGAGTTTACAGAACATCAGCTGGCGATCGCCTCTGCAAGACATGAATCAAAGCTTTCCACAATTCAGTTCTGGGACTAGTAACTTCGAGATGCAGCGTCGTTCCAGCGTGGACCATATTCCCACTTTAACCACCGCTCAAGAATCTCCCGAGGCCTCGCCCATGGAGACGAGAAAACGAAGGAGCTCATCAGGAGGATTGGAGCTAGAGGTGGGCGTGGTCGAAGTGAACGCGGAGGAGGGAGACCAGGAGAAAGCGGCAGCCGCTGATTCCAAGACCGCTCCAGTCAAAAAGAAATTCCTGTTTCATTCTAGGAGTTCTCCTTCGTTTGATACACAGTTACAATGGGTAGAGGTCACGGATACGGCTATTATATGACTCAAATAATGTCGAACCATCTGCCCATCAGGCCTAGATTAAGATTTTGGGTGAACAAAAAAGAGCTTCCTAAATTAAAATGGACAATAGAAATTGTTTCGCAATACAAATAGAGAAAAGTACTAACTGGCCGGGACATAATGTATTGGGGGAGGGGGTTTCAACACCAAAGCTAGTTTGAAAAAAAATGGTGTTTTGTTATCATACTTTTCCCGCAAACTCTGAAATTTTGAAGAACACCCGGTAGGCCAAATTGGCCAACATGAATTGTTTATGCCACGGACGCCTCTCAGCCCGCACTAGCTAGCAACAGAAGAAAACACTTAAACCTGAATATTGCACTTGTAGGCTACATTATACTTATTTCTTACATCTTTTGTAGTTGTTTTGTGGATTGTCTTGTAGTTAACAAGTAGGGCATTTCTGATAGAACTTCATTTTTGATAAAATAGTGTGTAGGTTAGCTAAAGCCAGTACTGAGGCATATACAAGTTTGGATTATTTTTTGTCAAACTTGGAATACGTGATCGTATTCATTTTCAAAAGTAAAGAAAATCACGGCTATATTTCATTTTGTCAACTTAATCAGTTTACTATACATGTATTTGCCTGCCAAGTTTGTGACAAAAAATGTTTGTGCCTTTTTTCCCAATTATTTTTTTAAAGTGAATCTGATTTTTCAATAAAAACTGAGCCATCGTTAATCAGGACAGGCGCCCTCTTGTGACAGTAATCAATTTTTATTTTGTTTTTTATGTGAGAGGAAGTCTTGGGTCAGATCGAGAATGACGTAAACGTATAAATGCAAAATTTATAATTTTTAAAAAAAATATCAGGGGTTCGCGCCCCCAATTTTGAGTAAATTGCAAATCGTCATAGCGCCCTCATGTGACGCTGAAATATAGTCTGGTCTCCAATCCGTCTAATATGAATGTCCATCGCCTCGGGTACGTCTGTGGTCAGACTTAGTACATTCCATTCGTTATTGCTCTATCTCCGTGTCGTTACGGACGCTCTCTTTTCATCGTAAAACTAAAAGTCGATCATTTTTGTCGTCACACTTTTCATCTCTCTGTTACAGATAAATCAAAAGATCTTCGGGAATCATGTAAGTTATTGACGAAATATGGAGCCCCATAAAACTAGCAATTATTAGGCTGTTATTTGTTAATTTATTCCTCAACCATCAAAGCAACGTTTAATGCTTTTCAGGGGCGGATCCAGGAATTTTTGCGTGGGGGGGGGGGTGTCATCAGCAAATCAAATGTTAAAATGTAGACAGGTTTTTCTCCTATATATAAAGCTATAAATAGGCCTATTATCAACTTACGCATGCGCAGTACTATAGTGAGTCCATATTTCATGGAGTCGGATATTCACGCTACACAGCTTTTCAATTTCATCTGTTTTGTGATACAGTCACTAGTATAGGTCAAAATAATTAATGATTGATTGTGTAATGAACGCAGGAACCGACCACCATCAGGAGGGGGAAGACGAGCTACAACAGGAGCTCGTCCTAGCAGCTCATTGAGACAAGGTGCACCACCAGGGACAGCCATGAGAATGCCTCAAGGAACAGGGGTCAGCATTCTTCATTCTTTGTTTTTATTTACATTTTAATCTGTGAGATTCAATACAATGCAGTATCGTGGGGGGAGCCATGGCACGTTCTTGCAAACATGATTTAAGCAATGAGAAACATTTCAAACTCTGTGGAAAATTGTTGACTTTGCTCTTATGCTCAAGCCTCGCAGCGCCCTCTGCGTGTAATTTTTCCACCTTTGTCTTTTAAATTTGGTCTAAAAAAATTGTGTTTTTTTTAGGCTCCTGGAACTGCGAGGCCTGGAACGAGGGGTGGAGTCCCAGGAGGAGTGGGAGGTAAAATGTTCTTTTCACTTTTCAAATGTTCCAACTTTTCTCGTGTCAAATCTGGTCCCAAGCACCCAAGCAGTCAAACATTACAGCTTAATGTTACAGACCAAACCTTAAATGATAATTTTGAAGAGTTTAACTTTCATTACACAATTGAAATTATTCCATATCCAACAATTCAGTATCCAAATGTATTTTGATTTTGTAATCACAGTTCTTGATGCCAAGCTGAGTGTCACGGATAGACCGACTACACAGCAAGGCTTGGGAGGCATGAGGACAGGCAAGAAAGGTGAGCGGACCTCTTACAGTTGTACGAGTTTATCATCAACTTGAAAAGACTATACAAAGTTGTCTAATCTTCTGTTGTTTGATATTCCTCCATTTCAGGACCACAGCGTGTCGTCATGGATAAGTCTTACTTTATTGGGATGTTGCGGACCAAACTGAATGAGCTTCAAGCAGAGAATAATTTTCTTCAGAGAGGCATCGAGCAGGCAAATGAGGAGAATAACAGCTACTTGTCTTATGAGAAACGGTAAGATAAGGAGAGATTTCAGATGAGAATGCCTGGGTTCGTGAAAAAAATCGAAAAAGGTCAAATTATCGATTGGAATACTGGAGCCCGTTCCATTGAGCAGCTATGCGTAAAAACTCACTAAGCATAGGAAATATGTGATAAGCCGAAATAGGTTACCAGTGGAGTTCTCATTGGATTTATATTGCTTGTCACTGGTATTCGGCTGAATTTTGTCTGGTTTAATTAGCAAGACAAATTGTAAGTATTTTTTTTACAATTTCTATTTTTTTCCCCTTGTTATTTTCTGTTCCAGGGCAGAGAGTCTTGCCAATGAAGTCAAAGAACAACAAGGCCAGCTTGGCGACTATAACACGGTTAGTGGAGAAACTGCGGAAATATCATTAAAAAAATTAAGTTAGTTGGGCTCCAAAAAAAATTAAATTTGGCCATATTAAAAGTTAATCCCTCATTTAAAGTAACGCAGCATTGGAGATGTATTTTGGTTTGCATTGCCTTGCATTTGAATTACATTTGTAATTCATTGTGTTTCTGTTGTGGTTTTTCCCATGTAGTTGGTGGATAAACTGAACACAGACACGGCTATGGAAGAAGTGTTAGAAGACCACAACCAAGTAAGTTAGTCTTGACTTGAGCACTCTGGACAGCAGGTCTTTCTATCTACATTCTGTTAATTACGGTCGGGATAATTTTATGAACAGATGTCTAATGTTTGTGAAGTTACAATTGCCTATTGAAGTATGTTTAAAAGTCTCCTAGCAGGAAATACATTCGTCTGTCTTGTTTGAAAAGTTGGTATGTTTCATTCTGTTAATTACAAATTAAAAGGGACAAAGACCCATTGAAGTGTGTTTAGAAATCTCATGATAGGAATTACATCAATCGTTCTGGTTTGAAATTGGACTTTTTCCTGCGTTTGGAGCACAGAGAAAATAAATGACAACATCACTGATTTCAATCTCACGTTTCTTTTGTTTTATCACAGCTTAAGGCACAGAACGATGTAGAAGCTAAGAACATTGATAAGATCTTCACCCAGAGACAAGAGTAAGTCATTTTTAACATTACGCAGCTTACTTCCGCTCACATTTTAAGTAAGATGCAGTAAGCATTTAGACAGTGAGTTTAGTAAGTTGTGTCTTAACACAAACACGTAAAACAAATGAGACAGAGCTGGGCAGAGGTTGAATTGAAGGTTTGTGGATATTAGGAAAAACAAGACAAATTGTCCCTACAATACTGTTTGTTGCGATTGGACATTCAACCCCCGGGCTAGATCCTGCGTCTTGCACTGGACGGGTGTAGTGTAGTGACCCGAGAAAAAGATCAGACTTTCCTTTGACAAGTTATAGCTGTTTAAAAATTGCATTTATCAACATGTCAAGAAAGTATAATACTGACAAAAAGGCATGTAAAGTTTCAAGTTTTGTGTTGGTGAAAATGAAAGATACCAATTGTTTTTCCTTAAAAACACATTTATTCCACATTTTTATTTTTGTCATTTTAAACATGTGTAGTGTAGGTATAATTTTTTTTTTTTTACAAATATCAATAAATCTGTAAATCAAAGAAATATCGTCCCTGTCATTTTTTTTCCATTATGGCCTGTGACCACTTCCATCTCATTTTGCCAGAACACCTCACAAATTATTCTATACAAATTATCAAAATAATGAAATGAAATCTATTGATAGTACAAATTATTTGATACACTTTACTCATTCAACTGAACTTTCCGAAATTTGAAAATTATAGATAATTATTGCTTTGATTTGAATTTGGTAATCATTTTCTGACAGGATTGAGCAGAATATTCACCAGGTTGAGCAGGAGATACAGCAGTGTCGCAGAATGGCCGACACACTGGTGGATGACATGGTAGGTGTCATTGCGATCATTCCCCTTGTCCTTAAAAAAAAATGAGTATAAAGTTTTTTGAAGTAACGTTGCAAGATTTCATTATCAGGTTCCATTTTAGTGCATCCAAACATCTGTGAACATTTGTTCTTCTATTCTTCCTTAAGTCTCTTTTCTTTGGGATATTATCTTTGCAGAATCCTCAGATGCGACAAAAGTACATGTCACTGAAACAAACCAATGAGTCGTTGGCGAGAGAGTTGGAAGCAAGGCAACAGGAACTAGACTCACTCAACACAAAGAAAGAGAACTTGGAAGATGTGAGTATGCCGACAGAATGCCAGGGTGGTTGTATGAGAGACTAGCCGGTGTTACTGGGTTGAGTCAAATCCAAATAAACATTTGGATTTGAATGGCTGAATCAGTGACTGATTGACTGACTCCCCGAGCCACTGACCGACTGAGTCATGGACTGACTCCCCCATGGACTGACTGAATCACTGACTGACTGACTGAGTGTCTGAGTGGCTGAGTCACTGAGTGACTGACTAAGCCACTGAGTGACTGAGTCATGGACTGAGTGAGTCACAGACTGTCTGAGCCACTGACTGACTGAGTCACTGACGGACTGACTCCTCGACTGACTGACTGAGTCACTCCCCGACCAACCAAGCCACTGACTGACCAACCAAGCCACTGACTGACTGACTCCCCGACCGACTGAGCTACTGACTGGCTGAGTCAACAAGTATTTACAATGTCCTTAACTGAAGCTTTCAGGTCCAGCTTGCCTATGCAAGGCGAGTCTTGTTGAGGAATAAAAGTAGTTCTAAAGAGCTTTTGACTGCTTATTTCCAAATTTTGTCAACAGATCAAACGCCCTTTTTTTCTCATCCTTGAAGTGTTATCACAACAATATTTAGTATTTGAATTGACAATGATTTGATCTGTCGTTACTTCATTCCTAGGACCTGTCCACTTCCCAAGTCAAGCAGGAGGCAGTGCGGCTTTACGAGCAACTCCATGAACTAGAAGAGAAGAAAGCTCAGCTGATCGCTGAAGACCAGTCACGAGGGACACCGACGGAAGAACGGGAACGGTTGCTGAAACAAGTCAAAGAGGATAACCAAGAAATAGCCAGCATGGACAGACAGTATGTACAAATACTACAAACAGGCATACCCATTATAATAATTATATTATTTATTTGGGGCTAATCATCCTTACAGCTGAGAAGCTGCATTGCGAAGGACGCGGCTACAACATGGTTGAGCTGAAGGCATGTAAAGACGCCTCAGGCTGCCGCCGTATGTCCCATGTCTCACTATGGAGCACAGCCAGGGATCAAAAATGTTGATTTTTGCCGAGTGAGGAAAACCGGAGGGCCCTGAGAAAAGCTTTCGTGGCACAGGAGAGAAGCAACAAACAACTCTACTCACATATGGTCCGAGCCGGGAATCGAACCTGGGCCACATTGGTGAGAGGCAAGCGTGTTGCGCACTAGCCACCCATGCCACCCATAAAGTAGGCAGTGATATAAAAATAGCCAGCACAGAGAGAAAGTTTTTAAAATATCGTAAACTGGACATATATGGCTAGACAGTATGGATAACTTATCCTACTGCAGTATTTGTTTGAACCGTGTTCACATATTTCATCATTTATTATTTTGTGACAGAATTCAAGATTACAGAGATCAGATCATCGCTTTACAAGACGAGATCCGACAACTTGACTTGGACTTGGAAGAACATCAGGGTAAGGAATTCAAACTACGTAGCTTCCCTCAAATTGTTGTCAAGATTCTCAAGCTTATTAGGGCCTCTAAGCCCTATAAATTAAGATTTTAATTTCGTACTCCTTTTGATTTGATATTTTTTTTTCTTTGAATTTTATACAACAGGTGAGAAGAACATGAAATACAAGGAGCTGAAAAAGAGAGAAGAAACTATGACAGGTGCATCTTTTGTTTTTGCATAGCGCCAATTTTGGCATCACCCTGACTAATCAATAAACTCATTATTTAAATCATGAGCACTTCGAAGATCTAAGAAGTTTGGTATCAATCTAATTGATGTAATCACGGCTTTCGAAAATAAAAATTTTGTAGACATTTCAAAATTTGAAATTGTAGAATTGTAAATCCAGTAAACTTGGTTGTAATTGACCATAAAATGATACTCAATCCGTAACTTTAACGGATTGTTTTTTTCATTCAGGGTTTTTACTTCATTTGAAACTTGAATCCTTTATTCTTGAAAACGATAGCCTCATGGGAATGAATCTTTTCAAATTCTTTTTTGTAGAATTTCTGGAGGGCTATGAGGACACCAAACTTCAGGAATTGGTGAGTAGCAGAAATTTAGACAACTTAATTCTAGAAAGGAATTTGAGGCAGTTATGAATGAAGGCTGAATCAGTATTCTTGGTTCATGGAAAGATGTTCACCATTTTTTTTGGTCTTGTTTAACAGGAACACAAGGGGAATCTTGAAGAGAACATTGTTGCCATCTTGTCACACATGAGCAGGGTGAGTATTCATGACAATACTCAGCATCCCCCCTCCCGTTTATTCAGAAGCAAGGTTTTATGATGTTAATGTGTTTTCTTTGATTTCTCTTGATAGCCGTAAAAGTTTCAATTAAAGTTTTGCTAAACTTGCTTCTGGGCTGGAACAACATCAATCAATCAAGCTAATTAACTTGACAGGTGCGCTGTTAAGCAACAAAAAGACTTTCCAAGCATTGGGAAGTGTCTCATTGTTCATACACTTTGCACTGATGATACCACAAGATGGTGTGGCAACTCTCCATGAAGTGTCACTTCCTGAGGCAACCAATGAAAATGTTGAGAACTTGCTTCAGTTTGGTCATTTTTTTGTCTTTCATTTTTTTCCTGAATGCAGAACTTGGGTCGCACTAAGCACATGCCTAATCCGCAAGAGTTGGCACGTATGCAGGATGATCTGAGCTTCAAACAGACAGAGATGCATAAATCTGAGGCTACTGCATCCTCATTGGCTGGAGGTAATGTTGAAATTGATCAGCCAATAACAGTTACTTTAATTTATTCTGGTTAAAAAAAAGCCAAGGCTTCTTCCATAGTGCACATGCACTGTAGCTCTGGAGTCTGAAGAAACACAGAGGGAGAAGACGCTGACAAAATGAAGAATCGTTTGGTTTTAGAGTTTGGAGGTAAACCACGGGAGGATATTCTACAGAAAGCCCAAGTAATCAGGTTGAGACTCAAAACCCAATCCACATGACAGCCGGGGCGGGATTCTAACCCGGGCCATAGGGGTGGAAGGCGAATAAAGTAATGCTGCACCAACCTGACTCCCCAAAGTTGAAAACACCCATTATCTCAATGAGAAAAGGTCTTCTCAGAGGAATGTTCCATGCGTTTCTCAGGTGGCCTTAATTATACTGAATGGGATTCATTTTCTTTGTCTGTTTTTTTTTTTGGTTTCTCTAGAGAGTGCTCGTCTACAGATGGACCTTCAGAAGGTTGAGCAGTTGGAGTCCAAGATCACTACAGAGTTGGAGACCTTGAAAGCAAAGATCAGCACTATGAATCAAGAATTGGAAGACTACTCGGATCTGAACAAACTACGGGGGGAGTCGGACAAGAGAAAACAGGTGCGATTGAATGGATGTTTGAATAGGTCTGGTTCAAATGACGTCATTTCCTACAGACCATCCACGTGCATCAGCATTTTGAGCGTCAATTTGCAAAACGCTTATCGGCTGCGTCGTATCTCGAACACATTTTGAGCAACAAGCGCGCGTGTTTGGAACATTTTCAACACTGCGCGATACGCGATTGATTGCATAAAATACACAGTTGCAGTTCTCCTACAGAGATTGCCGTCATTGAACGAGCCCTATAACACAACAAAATGAAAATTTAGATTGCAAGTAAACCACAACTTACCAAGGAATGAACAGTAACAAAAGAATGCATTTGTCAAAGTCATTTGAACAACTTGTTTCTAGAGTTGTGTCTTGATGACTGTTGATGGACTTGTGAGGACTAATGAGGACTGACAACACATAAGACTCTATTCATGTATAGTGCCCAAAAAGAGTTCTTTCGCTCAAAATTTAAAAATTGGAAATGGAGCATTTCATTAAACTTACTGCATTTCATTAAGGCCAAAAAAAAAAAGTCTCCGGTTTCTGGTATGCGCGCGCGTCGCCGTAGCCATGCGCGTCGGCAAAATGAAAAAGTGTTTTTTTTCAATAAAAGATGATGTCTCAAAACCGCCAAACTCACTGGTTTGACTGGAATCCTGCTGTTGCACAATTTTAACGTGTTTTTAGATGGGGTTATGATCGAGAATAAGCTTTATGTGGCCTCTCTGGACTCCCATATATTTGCACTAAGTTTAGTCGGGCACCATTCGCAGCAGTCAGAGCAAACATTTGAAAAGAAAAGGTAAAAAAAAAAAAAAAAAAACACCGTCACTTCACCACTTTTTATACCAGAAACCGGAGACTTTTTTTTTGTGCCTAAACTTGCACTCAAATTCTTTCTCTTCCTTGTTTAACAGAAGTTGCAAGAAGAAAAGGTGACACTTACTACCAGACGAGACACTTTCAAAAAAGGTGAGGCTACAAATAGCGCCCTCTATGAATCATGCATAGAGTCCATTAGAGCTTGATGCCTGGTTTTTTGTTTAGCAAACCTCATTATCCACCTGATGGATAATTAACGAGTTAGTCTCATTAATGTCGGACTGTTGAATATTTAACACATTGTGCACAAGATTGAATTCAATCAAGTATTTATATGCACATGTAATCTTATGTTTTAATTGACTTTATTGGGTTTGTTCTTGATGACCTGAGTTTCTTGTTTTTGCATTTTCTGTAACACTCAGCTGTACAAGAGCTTTCCGCTCACTACGAAGCAACAAAAACTCAACTGAATGAGAACGAGACGTACGCCCAGCTTGGGAACTTGGAACGGAAGTGGCAGCATCATGAACAGAACAACTTCGTCATGAAAGAATGTATCCTTTTTGACAAAGTCATTTGTTTCTGTTGTGCTGTTTGATTGTTGGCAGTTTATAAACTTAGTGATGTTTTTGTAATTACTGTGCATTGAAAGTAAAGGTATTTGCTAACAATCTTAAATGTGAATTTAATGCAGAATAATTGGCAATTTTCCAATCAAAGAATATATATAAATTAGATAAAAATTTACTCCGGAAGTTGAACCATATACAAATTAATGATATATCTTGTGGATTATACTTCCTTGACCATTTTGTCTTCTGTCAGTTATCGCGGCTAAGAGCATGGAAAGCGACTACCGCCCTCTAGTGGCAGCTGTTAAGACGCAGATCAACGAGTATAACAAGTTGATACAGGAAAGTCTCGCGCGTGGAGTCCAACGTTAACGGTGTCCCCTAAAGGCCACAATACAGAAGATGCATCACAAACACCTTGTGAAATAATCACCTTGATATTTATATTATTTTAATGTTCCCTATTGACCACCTTAGAATTCAGTTAAAAAGTAAAGATTGAAATAGTGATTTTGGATCTGTATTTAAAATAACATCAAAATGAATAGAAATATAATCAAAAGAGTTTTACCTTTTATTGGTTGCAAGTACATGTTAACATCTGGTAGTAAGCTTCATAGTCGCTCATATTATAATGTTGGGAACATTATAATGTTGGGACTCAGAGCACATTGACTATGTGAAAGCAATATGCACGTAATCATTAATGTACGTGGTGCACTTTCAATATTGAGGATGATTTATAAGTCTAATAAATGAGGTTTTAAATCCAGCTAACGAGGAATTCCCCCCTGACAATCATACGCTCTGATAACTTTCACATGTTCGAAAGGTTAGTACGGCGAAATGTCTCATTCTGTATGATTAATTTGATGTGTCACTCAGTAGCACAGGGCTTTTGTTGTACAGTCCTGTTTTTACTTTAGAGATAATGATGTACATACTATTCATATTGTAAATGTGTGTTTATAAAAACAAGATATTCTTGATTTCTGTTGGCCATTTGTCAGTGGATTTACGGATGAAATTACTTTGGTCAGATGAATGGCCAGACATTGTTTCCTTGACGAATATGTTAGATGTAAACATTGGCCTTTTTTGCATTATTGGAAAACAAATGTGCATTAACATATTCTGTTTTGTAGGCAATTTATACATGTGTACCAAAACACGGTTATGTATATATCTGATGTAAGATCTCTTTAATTTGTGGGTTTGAATTTAAATGTTAGCATACAGCGACAAAAGAAAGATATTCTATGAGATTTTAGTAGTGTGTGAATAAATGTAAAGAAACATATTGAATATCCTTTCAGAATTATCTATGGATCTATTTCAAATGTCTACACGAAGTGGCAATTTATTTTGCAGTAATCAACTCTGATCTGTTTATAATGCAGTTCTGATTGATAGTCGAATCCTAATGTTGTATAATATTCTTTATCGCTTGCCCTACTTCCGGCCCCGACATGCTAGCTTCTCCAATCCTTATATTTTTGAAGTCGGCAAGTAATGAACCTAGTTTCTGTATTCGGACAGACACGCAGGTGTATGCTAGATGTTTCCCCGTACTTCACCTTGTGTCAACACATTCCGATATTACCGCTCGCTTACCCCCAGTATGGCTTAGAACTCAAAAGCAGTTCCAATTTCGACTGCTTTTGTTATCCGAGTCTGCGAGACAGGCTGTACGGGGAGATTGTTAGAAATTTCAGGCGCACTGCCGGCCTGCCGGCTCGGTAAAGAAAACATAACTCGTTCGCTCGACGATTTAAGCAGCTGCATTGACGTCTAGGGTACCATGAACCTAACATTTTGCTTTGAACTCATGCCTGAAAACATTTGTTTGTGTCATTTTAAAAGGTTATATACCGTAAGAGAATGCATTAGAATTCCATGATGCTCATGATGGCAATTTCACGTGTGACTTGCTCTGTGGTTTATCATTTATCGAGAGCAAGTCAGAAAATGACAGACATTGATGTTCGGACACTAGTCATTTCTCACTGGTAGGTAAATGTTAATGCAAATGCGCATATTTTCCACTGAATTAAAGGCTGAGTACATCATTTCTCATTTGTGCATTTTTTTGTTGTTTGAAGCAACAAAAGTGCTCAGAATATAAAGACGGGTGCTGAACATCTATATAACCTGACGAAGTTTTGGTTTTGGCGAAAACCAGCCACCGCAACATTCCGAGAAAAACAGTAATCTAGGATCTTGGTTTCAATTGAAAAGTTACCAAGTCACGTTTTGAATTGTGCCCGAAATCAGCGTCCTGGATGTGAAAAGAATTAATAGTTACTTTTTTGATAGCTGCAAATTATCTACTCTACCTGAAAAAAAATTCAAGAACATTTGACTCGGTTTATTCGGGAAATTCATGTATGCTAATTTTTACATTCCGTGATGATCAAATTTCAGTTATGTCCAAGGATTTGCCTTTTGTGATTTGGTTTTCCGTGGCGAGATAAGCTTTTACATACAACCATTAGAATCAGTGCAAATACCATATGTCAAAGCAGGAAACTCTCGTCTTACTTTTGTTTAAGAAGAAATGCTGGCAATAAAGCCTTGGCTCAAGTACTAAATAGCGAGTACTGTGGAATGAGTTGGGGGTCAGTGAAAGTTATTCTTTCTTACTTAATGACAACAAAAAGGGTCAATATACATGTAATTGTCAAAAACATGTACTTTGGATGAAATGAAATACCCACACAAAATTGAAAGCCGAGTAAACGAGCCAAAAGATCATTTCATTATTTAACATTTGCTGAATCTTGTGTTTCATGCCATCGCACTTTTCAAGCTTTGCCGAACTTTATATCGAGTGTCAAATTTCCTTATTTCCGTATTTCTTTTCGAGGGAAATGACAATATCTATGATAAAAGCGATACCACCTTCCTTATGACACCCCAACCTTCCCACCTGTTTCCTCCTCAAAGTTCCTCCGGGTCACTTACCAACATCATCACTCATCGTTAGACAGGTCCTCCCCGTTAAGATGCAAGCCGAGATGGTCTCTGGGGTCCATATCTATTTCATCTTGAATTATAAATCGATATCGGCCTTGTCTGGGGCTATTAAGAAACAGAAATACAGTCGTTATCGGGGTCGAGTTTGACCATCGCGCTGATGCTGCATATTAAGTGGCCATTTAGGCCCGAGTCCACCAGCGGCTATTTTTGTCCCGCGTGCACGCTATAATAAATTTATGTGATGTGAAAACTCAGTAACTGATGTGCTATCTTGAGTCGTATTTGCAATCTTATCTACTTTTTTGAAGGTCATCATAGCTCCTGATTTCCATTTCGTGTAAATTATTTCCGTTTACAATTAAATTTCGTTTGGTTTTGGCCTATTTGGATGTCATTTCAAATTGTAGACGATGACGTCACATCCGTCAGCCCAATTTATGGCGTGGAGAACCCATGTCCATTTGAAAATGTTACGACAAATTCCTTCAAACAAATTCACCCATTTAATCAGGCAAACTCATAGTTTTATGATTATCAACAAATCACAATCTTACCGGATTTTTTTTCCAATTACTTTGCGTGATATCCGATTCCAACCAAATCCTTCAACACGTACACAACATGTATTTGAAAGTGTGTACAATTTTGGTCAGAGTACAAAAATTAACGAACTAGGTTCATGACCGTAGTCGTCAAGGATTGTAGTCTGAGAATTCCTCCTTCAGAAGGTTACTCTATATAGCTCGACCTCAAACCCTTCTGGGATTGAAGTGCCGTTTTTGGTTACAAGCAGACAGCAGTAGTCCTCACCGTGCGTAATGAAATGGTTACTGGCTGATGAACATCTGCCTAAATTAGGCATAAGCTGCAATTAAAAGGGAAAGATAGGAGTTTTTGGTGGTTCATAATTATGGTGTATAATATTAATAATGTAAAGTTCAATTAAAAACTCGGCCCATGAGTCTGGACACGTGCACGCAGCTGTGAAGTGCACCCGCAGGTGCATGGAAGAATTACATGCAATGCATTATTTATCATTGCGCCAAAAAGTGAAGTTGTGTTGCTGAAGAACCTCGTGACATTAACACAGGCCAATGCATAGAAAACATTGACCGGTGGTACTACGCTCGCGCGCACGTATAGACGCGCACTCGACGCTCCGTCGACCAATAGGGTTGCCGTAATGCGCGCCTACCTCCAATAATGACGTGCGGTTTATAAGTTGCTGCTGTTAATGTTGCGCTTTTGCTGGTTCGGTGTTGCTGTTGCTACTTCTTTCTCGTGCTGTCACAGAGTCAAAGAATCTCAGGGGAGGGAAAATGGAAAGCACTTTCCGTTTTACCAGAATTTTGCCTCGAAGCGAACATGTTTAGGCCTAGTCTCACATCCGTAAATCATTGCGTTGCCGAGTAATTTCCCCTGCAATTTCCAGCCGTCACAGATGTAAAAGGTAAAGGCCTACGTTGGTTATTTGCATTCAATTATTTATACAACAGCCTTTCAGAAAAAGGGACGTGCAGCTGACGAAGTCTGCCGTGGAACCAATTATAGGAAAGTGCCACTCCGACTTTTTCTTGTGCATTTCACCCTCGTCATGTTTGCAGTAGGCCTTTTCTCGTTAATTTACACATTCTGCCTCCATGTCGAGTTCATGAGGTTGTTTTAGTCTTTCTTTTGACGACAGGGATTGGTGGCCTGTTTCTAGCCTAGTTTTCAGCCGAGGTTTCTTATACAGTTCTGAGCCAAGGTTTCAATCCAATCTGCTCCTAGCCACTCGGCAGGTGTGCGTGTCCAACTCGGCCGTCTTTTCCTCTAATTTGTGCCGACACTTTCTAAAGAACCATTGATTACCTTTCTCTTTTTCGTGCGAACGTGACATCAAAATGACACATCTCATTGAAGGGAGATGCTGTGAAATCGATTTGTTTCGTCGTTCGCCAAATTAGTGAATTGTCTTGGTAAAGGTCTTGTATTGTCAAGATTCATGGACCAACTACAATTTTTATTCTTAAATAAATTCTCGTCTGTAAAGAGTTCAGTTTTCCTACCAAAGATTTTCGATTTGCTGTAAAATGTTGACACATGGTAGATTGAAGAATAGTTTTTATCTTGACATATTTTGATTACTAAAAAAAAATAAGGCTTATAAACATGCCAAAATTAGTCGTGCAGGTTGCCTTGATCCGCGAATGATTTTCAGGACAAATTTTTGCAGAGGAAAAAAGGCCGAACAGAAGATGACAATCGAGCTGCTGCTATAGGTACAATGCTTTGGTCAGATTCGGACATTGAAAACTGAACCAGCAGAAAAGTCTTGCTGAAATATATAATTCTTACAGTCAAACTGTAGTGTACTTTTAAAGGTGTTCTGCAACTGCTTGCATTAAGGCACCGCGTGCATTGCGATTTTAATCATTTACGATTACTGCAGGTAGTTCTACTTGGTAGCTGGCCTGAAGCTCCGTTTCGCTGTTCTTTGGAGGACTGCTTTGAGTAGTCATCGACTCTCAGGAAAGACGAAGTGAAGTAGACATTTGATCTGGTTCAAAACAGAAGGTTTGGCAGCTATTGGAATTGCTAATGTGTCACGAATACACATCGTCATGAATGTATTGGACTAGTTTCCGTTCTGTGCATTGCGGGGCTTCTATTATGAATCAACAACACGATGTGATGCAGCTGCCTTAAGCATATTTCGTGAATGATGTTCATAATTAACAAGACCAAAATTATGTTTGATCAACCCACTTCATTTTGACTTTTTAAATAAACTTATTCGGTTCGGTTTTAACAACTTCCTGTTTGTGTGAGTGATACACAAACCTGTTCACATGTGATTTATGCATAGACCATAATATGCTTATTTGACTTGGTTACAATTATAGCCTATACGCACCAAAATTGAGAAATGTTGCATTCATCTGTATAATGCGTAAAAATTTGATCATACCAAGTCCTTATACCTGAAATTAAATTCTCGTGGAACATTCATGTACCGACGTCGTGGTTCGTGTCGTGGGTTAAATAAAACCCTCTTCACTTTTTGACATAACCCAGACCTATTTTAAGTGCAGTTTATACATGATTTAGGTAGATCATTTAACGGGGGTTACTTTTTGCCTGGAAGCAACACGACCGTTTAATTAGTGGAGCCAGGCAGCCAGCCTACATCCGTCATTATGTCATCTGCCTGACCCACTTAGCGCTTGACATCGGCTTAACTCGTCAAAAATAGTCAGATTCGTTACGTTTTGTCGAAACAAAATAATATACGAACGATGCTCATAAACATTTTCCAAAATTCTTCATCCACAATTGCATGGATCTCAATTTCTTACAACTACAAAGAAAAAAGAAAGAAAGCACGTCAGCAATTTGAGTTATTGTATTATTTTGTAAATTGATGCGGTATAGGGACTTTTGGCGCCATTTATGAAATGCGTTATGCATCACGCACCATAGCTGCCGGCAGTGAACCAATTGATGACGTCATAGAATCCTGCATATCTCATTGCTGTCTTAAATGACACTGTTTGAGCTGAATGAGTAATTCCACATAAATACACTCTTGACATGTGATTACTCCAAGATTGTCAGTGTTTAATATATTATGGTGACCTTTAATTCTACCGAATTTCCCAGAAACAAGACTTAGTTTCCATACTAACATTGCCCTTTAAAAGTCATTTTGTCGTTGTTGTAAAGGCCAAAATGTGTTTACAACAATTCCTCTGTCAGATTTTACTTAATCGTTATACTTCGGATGGCAAATTTTTTCCCCCAACTTTTTCATTTTTATTAACGGACTGGGATGATTTAACTTGAACGATTCCAACCTGCTTCCGTTAAAGAAACGACTAGAAACAGCCGTCGGACTGAAAGCAAAATCGGTCATGCAGCTGAAGGCTTGATGCTTGCACCGCGCCTTCGCATAGAGTTTGCCTCATCTATGTGAATGAGCGGACATCGGTGGAAATGAACCTTAGGTAAGCTGCCTTAGTGCGCTAATGACGAGTCTTCAGTTAAGCATCATCCAAAGAACTTTAAACGCAAGACCAGATTTCCGTACGTCTTACCATAGTGCGGTGACACTAAGGATCAAAGTGGTATTGTTGTATACCAAAATCTGATATCTTCATGGTT